>JAAEAF010002760.1:106145-209090 GCA_011037195.1 Triatoma infestans | reverse complement strand
AAAATTTACTTGAACGGTTTTTTTCTTTGAGCGATATTTTACAAGTTATGAATGAAAACATGATTCCTATAAGAAATTTCAAAATGCTATTATAACGGTTTTTTGATTGAATAAGAAGAAAAGTACTATTTTATTATAAATTTTACTCCTCATTAATTACAGATCTTGCTCGAACTGGCCCCCCACCATTAGAGATGCATACACATGCTTTTTCCTGCCAATTGTACCTTACGACCAAAGAAATACATCTCTAATGGTGGAGGCCAGTTCGAGCAAGATCTGTAATTAATGAGGAGTAAAATTTATAATAAAATAGTACTTTTCTTCCATATTCAATCAAAAAACCGTTATAATATCATTTTGAAATTTCTTATAAGAATCATGTTTTCATTTATAACTTGTAAAATATCACTCACAGAAAAAAACCGTTCAAGTAAATTTTTCTTATAAAAAATAGAGGAATCTATTTCTTAAATAAAAACCACACCTCCCTATTTGAAAAAATGAAGTTGGTGCCTGTATCTCGCTTCTCGAAGCACCAATCAGGTGTTTCCAAGCACCAACCAAATTTGCTAATTAAATTTGGATTTCTAACAAAAAACTACGGGACATGAATTTTTCAGTTTTTTTTTCTAGCAGTTTTAGTTTTCGAGAAAAAGACGTTATCCATATACCTTGGGACACCCTGTATATATAACTCATATAGGGAAGGGAATAACTAAGTGGTTAGCGTACTGGACTCCCACGCGGAGGACCCGGGTTCGCGTCCAGCTGTGCTTACCCTTAGATTTTTTTTTCCTAGGAGCCTCTCAGCTCACTGTCCGGTGATGAAAGAACACTGCCCTGAGGCTCCGGGCGCCAATGACCATAGATGTTGATGCACCTTAAATAAATAAAAAAAATTGTATAATATATATACATATTGGCATAGGCTGAATCATTATCTTTGAGGTTTTGTGAGTAAGTATGACCTTGGTTGGAATGCTAGATCTTATTTTTATTGCGTGAAGCCCACGAAATCATTATAATTCTGCTTACCTTCTATTTCATTAAAGAAGTAAGGCCTTTTATCTTGTCCTTTCACCACTGCTGGTATCAATTTATTCTCTAACCTGTTGAGAAGATATATTTAAGTGTGTGCTTCAGTAAGTATAACAATAATTGTAGTAAACTTGAACTTGATACTTCATTCAAAGTATACATTGATACTTCCTGAAGGTGTTGTAGAAGCAATTAAAACGGTGGTTTTTTAATTGCATTTTTATATTTGTTTATTTTATTTATATTTGTGTGGTTTTTATTGGAATTATTTTTACTTTCTCTTATGGGCAAAATATTGCGCTGAGTCAAGATTTTGATAGCGAATTTTCACCGCAAACACACATTCTGAGGTTCCCTGAATACGAAATTGGATTTTAGAAAATAGTCTGTGTGTAATCACAGAAATTTCAACGTAACATTCCGTTTTCATATCAACATGAGATCTGTCCAGGAAATTATCTGTTAAATTCCTTAACCAGAAATACCAACCTTCCTGAATGGTTTTTCATGTTTTTTTTTTTTTTTTTTTTTTTTTTCTTGAAAATGGCTCCAACGATTTTTTTTTTTTTTTGAAACGTAAGACACCAAGGACACTTATAATGAACTACAACTTTTATTTGAAACATTTCTATGGAAAAATAAATCATTCAAGTCGGCTTTTGTGGCAGGGGTAGTGCTATGTTTTTCTCTAAAGTGCTATTTTTGTTTATTATATTTTATTTATTTATTTATTGCTCACAAGGTACTTGCCTTTTACCAAGGAGAAGGGCACAAATATAATACATAGAGTAACATAATACAATACATACATAGATATATAAATACAGTATATTAGTGCTTCAATGAAAATAAAAAGAAACTTGAAAGTTATTAATGACGTAAATAAAAAAAAAATTCTGGTGAGTAAAACATGAGTAGGTAACAAGTTAGAAATCTTTTAGATACAATTAAGATAATGACACTTTACTTTGTTCCTGCTTTTATTCTCTTTAATAATTATGTTTACAGTTTTCATTTTCACATTATATAGATTAGTAATCAACCATTTTTTACATCACAATTCAATCGTTTGTTAACTATATCATCAACCCACCACCACTAGGTCTACCAATTGTTCTTTGTCTAATTGCGTAGCTAATAAATATTTGAAAATCTTGGAACTGTCAAGTGATGTCTTCCTTCGAAAAGCTGTATCCAGTGATTGCTATGGGGGGGGGCTCTGGTCTGCTTCCTCTTCTTCCGCCTCTTTGAAGATCCCTCTCCAACCAGCCACTTCAGTTTGGAAGTATTTACATACAGCGGATCACAGGCACTTTTACAATGATTCCGCAACTATTTACCATTCTCCTTTACACTGCCTGTTTCTTTATCCGAATCATCTATTTCTGATGAATTTGTAGAGGCTAGACTTTGTCGATCTTCCTGTTCCATGGCTTTCAGTTGCACCATGTAAATGACTCATTATCAATTATAAGCTTGTCCTTCCTTCCTTTCTGTCCTTAATTCATGCTGTTGTAGTGGAAGAAAGAAATAAAAGAAAATAATAGTTTTGAAAAATAGTTTAGAATATTTTATAGTATCAAAAATACAATTTTGTTAATATTTTAAATGTATCTTAGTGCACTGAATTTACCTTCAAAAAGAATGTATTTAGAGTCAGGTACTGAAATATAAGGTCATTGCTATTAGGGAAACAAAGGCACAAAAATCCGTTAAATTAATACAATGCTACTTTGCCAACTGTTTTGTTTGAGAGAGCATTCCTTCAGAAAAGTCTACACTCTGCCTTCTAACAAGAACAGTCTGCACTCTGCCTTCAAACAAAAACAGTCTGCCTTCTGCCTTCAAACAATACAGTCTGCATTCTGCTTCCAAAGCCAGAACACTTATTTCAAGAATCGTTCTCTAAAAATCAGTGGCAGTTTCACAATATATTAATAAGTTTATAATTTCTTTGCAAATAACTTGTAGTTATTATTTTAACAGAATATATTTATTGTTAGCAGTGGTGACTACTTTATTATATCTAATACTTCTCTCTTAAACATATATATATATATATTACAAGCCCTTTTACTAAACCGCTCGTGCTACTACAAACACATCCACACTAACCACATTTCACGGTCTAGCATTAAATAAGTAAGGGAATAGCTGTTTTCTTGTGTTTCGAACTCACTTAGAATAATCATGTGAAATACTAATTTTAGTTCTTTTCAATTGTTTTGATTGGCTTAATACTTCCATCTTTTTACGATATGAAATAAATTTCACAAGAATGGGCTGAAGGCGATCATTAGATGACAATATTCGTCCTAGGCGAATAATTCTACTTATATGATTTAAATCAATATTTGCTTTTATTATGTTAATAAAGATATCTGCAACTCTATTTTTAATAAAGTAAATACTTTATTTAGTCCACCAGAGATTCATCGTGTTTATCTTCCACATTATCTTATACTGGTTAATTTGAATTAATTTGAACCATTTACACAGCCAATAGTATTTATTTCATTTATTGATATACCAACGTTTCGTGCACTTAACGTGCCATTATCAAGGAGTACATTTCTCTTACATTCTTGTAAATTATTGTATTAGTCGAGAGGCTTCGTCCATGATTAATAATTTATTTTTATATTTTTTTTCCATATTCTTATTTTATGCTGAAAATGTAACTCAAAGAGTCTTGTCAGTATTGAATTATTTATTTAAATAGATGTCGATTGTATGTTAGCCTCAACTGAGTCCACCACGAGAGCCGATCGGAGCATGGTGTAGTACTATTCTCAGCCATGGTAAACTCCAATCATAATTAATACAGGCATAACTATTCTTTTCCATAAAGTAACCACGTGGTGCTCTCATATACTGAGGCTAACATACAATCGACATCATATTTAAATAAATATTTCAATACTGACAAGACTCTTTGAGTTACATTGTCAGCATAAAATAAGAATATGGAAAAAAAATATAAAAATAAATTATTAATCATGGACAAAGCCTCTCGACTAATACAATAATTTACAAGAATGTAAGAGAAATGTACTCCTTGATAATGGCACGTTAAGTGCACGAAACGTTGGTATATCAATAAATGAAATAAATACTATTGGCTGTGTAAATGGTTCAAATTAATTCAAATTAACCAGTATAAGTTAAATCATAAAACAGCAAGTAAATTCAACAAGTAATTCCACATTATATAAAATTAAATTATTTTCGTTGACATGTTTATATAAATTATTAAAGTTATTAAAGTTTTTTTAATTTTTATTTCTATATTTTTATGGTTTTATTTCTATATTATCAATCTGTTTCTTAAAGTTCTCTAATTGCGACTGGTAGTTTGTAATTTTAATATATATAAATTCGTTATTTAGTTTTGAACGTCTAATTTTATTTCGTTCAGTTTATCTAAAATTTCTTCAAAATGTTCACTCATAATTGACGTAGAAAAAGTTAGTTATAAAATATTGATTTAGTTTAATTATTAAGCCCGGTATTCAAAATATCAAAATGAAATTTATTGGTTATAAAATAAACAAAAATGTTCATTTTATTTGAGTCGGGCAAATATTTTTCCCCCGCTTCTATAATGAAGTACAGTTGAATACCAGGAGAGGGCCCATAGGCATGAGACAGTACAATAGGAGTAGTACCTTATCAGCCTCCCCCCCACGAGCATGCATACTGGACTTCACTTATCTATTTACAATTTGCTAATATTATTTGACTTACTTATTCCATAATTTCTCGAAATATAGTCGTTGAATTTTTTTTAAGTTTTTTCTATGACTTTTTTAGCACTACATACTAACTGTACCCGCCAAAAATTATAATTTAAAAATAACTAAAACACAAAAAATATTGAAAAGTTTGAAGAGATGATGTTTAGTTCACATAGCTCTATCCCCATTCCATTGTTTATTATACAACTTTATTATTTAAATTAATATTAATTATAATTAAACATGTTGATAAAATTTCGAGTTTGAAGAAAATCGATGAACCGGAAGTGCGTTTTTATTAACAGTTTTTTTTTCTTGGTTTACTGCGATTTTCTCTATATAAATACTGGCAACTTTTTTCGGTAAAGTTCATTTAAAGAATTTTTTAGGGGAGGTGAGCTTCTTTCAAAAAGTCATTTTATTATATTTAAATTCTTCCATTTTCTCACGAGAATTTTTTATTACAATTTCACTTTCAGAAGCTTTCCGTTAATTTTTCTTTAAACTTGACAACTAATTATCATTACCAATAATTATGTTTAATACATATTGATGAGCCAACACATTCTTGGCAGATTTTTTTTTTTTTTGGCAGAAGTTTCATCGGAAATACTTCTTTTCTGATTTAAAAAAAAGATTAAAAAAAAAAAGATCTAATTGTATTTATGTAAAGCAAGAAAACACACAAACAAACAAAAAAAAAATGAAAAATTACAGTTAAGTTCAAACATGATATCCCAATTGAATATTTATTGGAGGTTTCAGTTTTAAGTGTTCAGTCAAAAACCCTTATATGGAACTACCTTTTTATTAAGTTTCGTTCAAATTTTTCTGATTTTCTGAAAAAAAAAAAGGTTTCAAAAGACTTTACTAATTCTGGACAAGTATTTTTCTAGGAAAAATGATTTTGGTAAGGGTTGTAAAGTGGCATTAAATTCAATGGCCGAAAGATTCATAGTTTTAGAATTGAAAAAAAAGAAGTTTACCCATGTGTTATACATCATTTTAAAGATCTCGTCAATGGCAATTAATACACTTCCATCCCCTCCCCCAAAAAAGGGAAAGCCAAATCTTATCTGCTACCCATGGTTTGTAAGATATTTAAAAAAATATTGTAACAGAAATAAACTTATAAGCAGCACTAATAAGCTTATAAGTAAATGTAATAGGATCCGAAGGGAGGGATCTAAAACAGACAAAGAGAGAGACAAAAAATTGACAGTCTCACTCACTAGTTTAGGCCAAACTAGAGTGGGAGAATCTGTTTAAATACAGCTGCGTTAGCCACAGGAGAGTGTACTTATAGTCTCGCAACAGTTCATACATCAGTCACAACGCGTCAACAACTTTTCTCTTTACTCACTATAAATCTCTCACTACCATTTTAAATACTTCGTGTAAAGTCCAGGCAGTTTGTTACTTTCCTTAGTATACAGTGTTCAGCATTACTTCCAGTTTATTACTCTCATAAACCCAATATCTCTCCTTCTCATACCTATTATGTAAACGAATATCAAGTTCGATCTTGATGATTTCATTTTATGCTGTTTACCCCCAAAACACACGCACACATGAAAACACATATATGCATAATTATATATTATATATACAATTTATTATATTGTAATCACCAGGGCAGCTTAACTCGGCAGCTTTGTCGTTTCGTTGATGCCCGCTTCAAATAATAAATCTTGGGACAAAAATTGAGAAAAGAACTGAAAACATTGAATGTATTGGAAATCCTCGGGAATCCGATCTAGCTGTGCCGTAATAAGTAAGGGTATAGAAAACGTGACAAAAAAATGTCACAGACCTTTTTTCTACATAAATATATAGATTACTCTTCGTAATACGTATTCTGGAGATAATTACCCTAACCGTATGGCGCAATAGCCCATGAAAGGCTGAGGATTGCCATATGGCGATTTGAATAGAAGAGCACGCCGCAGTTCCCACTCTGCTTAGTTCCGACCTTCGTTACTTAGAACACTACTAACTGTAGCTTCCCACTTTTAATCACGATGCTGGGTCAACACCGACACTTTGCCCTCACGGAAATTGAACCCTGAATTTTCGCATGAAAGGCTTGTGCGCTAGCCACTAGACCAACGCGTGAGGACACTGGAAATAATTAATTTGCAAAACTATCGAGTTTGAATATCTCGATTTTTTTTTTTTTCTTTTTACTAAGGAAGTACCAACTTACTAAATTGGTCTAACAATATTTCATAATTTTTTCAAAAATAAGTTCCAGTTTATTCGTTAAATTTTGTATACTTTAAGTTTTTCCGAGAAAATCAATCAGTGGGGTTCCTGGAGAGAGGTTACTTAATTGTGCCCTTTAAACTGCTACTTCGGTATAATTAAGCAGATCTATCACCTACTATGACTTTAAACTTTCCTCTAAATTACCATTAATGGTAGGTAATAAAAAAAAAATTACACCTTGTTGCAGCCATTAAAGATGCATAAAATTTATTAGTTTTTTTTTTTTTATTCCCCCGGGCGCATCAACTACGGCGGTTATTAGCGTTCCCCAAACATGCGGGGAGGGTAGATTACTTTGTTGTGCCATCCCTTATTTTATTTCTCACTTGGTTGATAGAATAATAAAAGTACATGAATAAGTTTAATCCGTAAATACTTAGTAGAAGACAAAAGAGCTTCTTGTAACTGTACTGTTTATATTAAATATTTTCTTTTACATTATTGAAAGCAAAAGAGACTATTTGCTATATATGTATTAATAGTTTGGATGTGCAATACGGTTTTATTAGTTATTATTGTGGAGTATTGTAGTTATAGATAGTTTATTTCATATTAAATTTTTTTTTAAATTAATAAATAATTTTTAATTAAATAATATTCATATTATTTGTTTGCTTGTTTTTAACAAATAATAATTCAACAGGTTTTTATATAAAGTTCAATATTTAAACCCTTTGAAGTATATATATTTTATACAGGAATTGTTATATAAATGGTAATACCATATTGCGGAATAAATTTAAGAGATTGGTATTTTACCGGTCAATAACTCTGAAATTGTTCTATTATAAATATCAAAGGAGAATTTCCTGTAAAATATCATTGAATTTAAGAAAAAAAACAAAAGAAAGAAAAACCTGCTTTGATTATTTGTCTAAAAAAAAATTGTGAAATTAAATGTAAGAAACAAAAAAGAGGGTACGTTTTATCAACACTATTTATGAAATCTCTAGGAAAAGTGAGTTTTTTTTTGATACAAATTACAATATAATAACAAATTAAAAATAAAAATGAAGAGGAAAAAAAAAACCATTAAAAAAAATCTGAGACTGTGAAAACTTTGATAAAAAAAAAAATGTGTTTCCAAAATAACAGGACAAAAAAAATTGGTATTGAAGAAAGTGGGAAAGGATGTTGACAAAGAAAAGTCTTATTAACAGCTGATTAGCAAAATAAGATCTTTATAGGCTCTATAGGAGCTATTAATTAAATAATTCAAATTTTCTTAAACCAGATATAAAAAATTATTTTCACGATTAGATAAAGCGTTTTGTACTCATTAAAGTGATTTGAAAAATTTCCCGTTCCTGCTTGATAGCTAACACCAGCAATACACTGAGCTTCATTCTCAATATTGATGACTTCAATGACATGCCATAAAGTTCTTACGATGTATCCTGATACTGATATAGCTTCAAACGGTCCAAGACTTGTAATGTTAAGAGCCTGGCTAGTTAATACAATTAAAAAATGGTTAATCAAATTAAAATATGAATGAAATCTAATCACAATGTGGGACTGGCCTGTCAGGAGCGGGAGCATGGTTGCTGGAGTTGGATAGAGGGAGTTCGGTGGCCTTGGATGGTTTGGCCACTGTTTTCCGAGGTGGTGGGCATTATTGAATGCGCAGCCGCCTTGTGGGGGAGTGGCAGGGAGAGATTAAAGAGGTGCAGATATTCTCCGATAGTCAGGCCGCACTGAGGGCTTTGAGCAAGCCATGGTGGAGTTCGAAACTAGTGGGAGAATGTAGGAGAAGGCTTAACGCCTTGGCTCAGAGGGGTAAGGTGCGTCTCTATTGGGCACCTGGACATGCGGGAATAGAGGGCAATGAGAGGGCGGATCAATCATTGGCTAGGGAGGGCTCATCAACCATATTGTGGTCTGAAACAGTCCTTGCCGTCACTAAGAGGTTTCGCGATAAACAGATTAGACTTGGGGAGAAAGAGTCTTGGAGAAATGCTGGGGGGACACGCAGTGGTCCTCCAAGCTAAAAAATGTATAAAAGAATTGAGCAGAGAGTTTCGGCTTACTCGCCCTTCAGCAGACAGGTATGAGGACCTTGGTGGTGGTAGTGTGGGACACACTGGGTGTCTAGTCACTTGTTTAACATAAGGAGGAAGTTAGTCCCACTTGTCAGAATTGCAATGACGGAGTCAGGGAAACGGTGTATCACTATTTATGTCAGTGCCCTCGTTTCACTGGTACTAGGTTTAGCGTATTTGGGAGGGTACCACTCTCGCAGGATTTCTTGGGCGAATTGGAGTTAAAGGATATCCTGGAATATTGCAGACTGACCAGTAGGCTACTGGGGGAGACTATTTAAGAGGATGATATGGGGGCCATCGGGGGCATAAAAGCCATATAGGCTCAAGTCCCATGCTACCAGATACCCGGGCCTATAATAATAATAATAATAATCCAATGTAACTTTTTACCTCGAAGAATCCTAAGCTCCAAAACATTCCAAACACTCGGTTTCCATTTTTCTGTAAAATCGCCAGAGAAAAAATACGGAATGTGTATGGTTGTATTTCAAAATCTAATTAACAATAGTACAGTTGAAGACACTTTTTACTAGCGAAAACAGAGAATTTTCTGATTATTGGTAAATTGTAGGTATTTAAAGTCTGAAATCGTAATTAATCCTTAGTAAATAACAAACATAAATATCATAATAACTAAATAGATGAACATCTTCGGAAGCATATATAGATATATAGATTTGAGGAGGAGAGTCAGAATGATAAATAGAGAGTTGGGTCAGATAGATAAATAAACTAGAAGTATGGATGAACACTGTATAATAGAGAAGTAGCACAAACTGCCTGGATTTTACACTAAAATATATAAAATGGTAGTGAGAGGTAAAGAGAAAGGTTGTTGACGCGTTGTGATTGCTGTATGAACTCTGCTGCAAGACTGTCGGTAGGCTCCCTCCTATGGCAGACACAGCTGTGCTTAAACAGTTCTCCCACTGTAGTCTGGCTTAAACTAGTGAGTGAGACTGTCTCTCTCTCTCTGCTTTGAATCCCTCCCTTCGGATAGCATAAATTTTTCTTTATTTTGTTTATTTTTTTTTTAAATAACCTTTATTCTAATATAAGAGTTAGTTAATCTCTTCCAAACTAGAATCTATTTGCGTTTCTGATGTTACCGCGGCAACGTGAACACAAAGAGTGCAGCTTTATTAATAAGCAGATAGAACGCCCAAAGATTCCGATCTTTAATACAGGTACAAATGAAGCGTTGCAGTCTTTTCATTATACAATGTAAACTATGTATTAGGCAATGAATCCAATATCTTTTTCAATTATCTATAACAGAGATTGTTAATTTATTAGCATATTAGTTTAAACAATACTTATTAGCATAATGGCCAACCGTATTATGTTTTATAGGCTGTATAAGTTCTTATAGTTAAATGTATTTATTTGTATAAAAAGATTCAATTATTATCTCTCTGTCTTATTGTATATAGTAACATATGTAATTAACTATTAATACATAACAGTCTTTACTGTGTAAACATGTACATTTACAAATAATAAGACTAGATAATTGTTGAGTATTTTCTAATTAATTAACAGTAAATGTTCAATAGAATAATACATTGTGTCTTAAGGACATATACTGTTGCTTCTTCAATAAGACCATGAAGTTAATTATATTCAATAAAACATGCACAATATTTCGTAACAATATTTTCTATATTATTAACAATAATATTTAATATCTGTTCATTAATTTTTTAACATTGAGTTCGAAACTTTTTTCTTTTTTTTATGCCTCTCTAGCAATTTACTAATGAATAAGATGCTTAACCAGTGTTTCACTTAAAGCTGGCCGAAATTTTTCGTTCTACAATCAATATTTTTATAATGATTAAGAACATTAAATACCAATTTTGCTTAAAATCTCATTGGTTTTATTTTCTATGTTCATTTAATATCACTTTAACACTGTTTCAGCATTCTTTAATTTTTTTTCTTAGGGAGAAAGTATTATGAACAAGTCAGATTTTGGAAAAGTTGAGTTCTCGATGAGAATGATTTCGTTTTTACTTTAATATTATTTCCGCTATGCATTTAATTTCCTATAATATAATGGGGGGGTTTATAAAACAGCATCTGTTTGTTCCCTCGTTGTTCACCATTACTTGGGTTTTGAATAAAAACACTCCTGCACTTCAGCTTCAACTCCGGTAAATTTACTAAATTTTTTCCCACAAATGAAGTATGCATTTGGTCGTTTCTGAATGAACTATCATAACATGATAGTTGGGTCTGTACAATTTTGTGAGTGTAAAAGAAGTTCAATACCATCAAGTTCTTCAATTCTTTCTTTTGTCTGACGAGAGGTGTGAGCCCGAGCATTATCTTGTTTGGACTAAACTTCTTTGCGATTGATCAAAGGTGAATAACCCTGGGCAAGATTTGATTACATTCTATTTAATTTTTGGCAGTAAAGGTTGGAAGTCCATCGGGTACGAATTAGTGACTGGTACGAATTACTCCTTCATTGTACCAGAAAAAGCACAACATCGACTTTTTCTCTAATTGCCCCACTTACACCAACCGAAAATGTCGTTTGACGGCAATCCAACTATTGACTACTGTTTCAGAATTTTGCCAGTAAATCCACTTGTCATCACATGTCACTATTCTTTTGTAGAAGTGCATGTGAAATGGATTTTTTTTTTAAAAAAAATGACAAGTATCCTAGCGGCCTGTTGAGATGTAGATTCATGTTGCACTCCACACTATTCTACAACTTTATTTTATCTTTCCCATAGATGGAGATGGTGGCTGACGGTGACTTTAAGCCATTGCTAAATCTGCACGAACACTTGTTGGATTTGACTCGACAGCTTCTTGTGAAGCCTCGTCAATATCACGTTTTTGTTTCCCTAAACCTATCTTTCTTTTTTTAAGGTCATTTCACCGCTATTACATTATTGTAAACCAAGAGCGGTCAGTGCGCTGCAGATCTACTTCCCCTTCGATTTCCGCTAGAGTTTGGAAAGCTTCGCAACATAAAATTACTAATATATCCTAAGACATAGTTATAGCTAAGAGACATTCTGCAGATTCTAGAGATTAATATAATATCGTGTTTGTAAACATCAGACGTATGTGGATGGGTATTTAAAGTCTTTGGAACTTCTTTAGTTAGAATAACTTGGCTTGGCAAATTACTCCGCTAGCTGCTCAGCTATCGTAATACCAATACGGCAAATTAGTATAGAGATTATTATTCTTATCAGATCGTGCTGATAAATCCTAAGTGAAGGCCAATCGATAGTTGAAAATGGCGATCGATAGTTGAGGAAACCCCGAACTTGATGGACTCATATCTAAGCAGTACCAAATCATAAAAGTTGTCAAATTTGAATCTGCCCTAAAAAAGGAATTGTAAACTTGTCTTCTTAATAACTGAAAATAGAAATAAATTCTACTTTTTGAAAGTTTCGTACTGACTCTAAGTCCAAGTAGATTAAGGAAAATACAGCTTTAAAAAAAATAATTCAGTCATTTAATTAGCAACCTATAAAATAGAATTTATATAAAAGTTGATTTGAAACAAATATTAAACTTTTGTTAAAGTCTATATATTCGAATGAAATACTTGTTTGATAAAACAATATGCCCTGTGACCTCTGAGAACCGCTGCAAATGAGTCGCATACCTTGGTGATTTCCCCTTTCTACTATGATAATAGGATAAGTGTCTTTTTTACTTTAAAGACAGCTTTAAGATAGTGGTCCCGCTATGTTCTTGCCAGCGGCCAAATGGGTAAATAATAGCTCGAACGAGTTCATCTTCTTCTTCCTCTTCAAATTGTCTAATGTTAAGTGTACACACACATACAAGTCTATATGGTGCAATTTTATTTAGTTAGTAGGAATTATTTTTTGCTGTTGTAGAAAATAAAAAAAAGGTGACTAATATCTTGGAAAGCATTTCGACTATACTTGTAACATAAGCTTTTGTATTTATTATTTATTTATTTTTAATTCAAGGAATGTTTGCTTTTGTTTCAGTTATTTATTTCCAACCTTATAGCAGCTTCAATTGAGATCATAACGAATCTTGTGGCTCTCAACTTTTGCTACTTTTACCCTAATGTTTATATACTTCCGCTTATTCCGTTTGTTGAGAAAAGAGCCCTGTCATATAAGTACAAAAGAAAAGAACTACTCATTCTAAATGATTACCTAACGCATGGACTCTAGGCTAAACTGGAATAAACACGCCGAATGGATGGAGATGAAAGATTGAGCTTACTTCAGCGGCTCACGCGTACCAAGCGGGAGGATTCCAGGATATACTGGTGGAGACTTACAAAGCCTATGTGTGCCCTGCTCTAGAATGTGGAACCGACGTGGCAATCACGACGTCGGAATGCTGTCTGGAAAGGCTGGATTTGGTGCAGAATAAAGCTCTTAGACTTAATGGCTTATGAAAATAAGTGGTTAATTTTCGTTGAGAATTTGATTCCATGGTTCAGTAATTTATATGTTATAACATAATTCATCTCTTTATCTCTATGGCTTAAATTATGGCAATTATGGATAAAGGATTCCAATTTAATCTTGTAACAACAGACATGGTAGATTGTAGCCTGTTGTAGGGGATTATTGCACTGCGACGTGAAAGATCTATTGTGCCCCAGGAGCTTTTTCAGTGAACTGCCGGCCTCTAGCCAGTGTTCTCTAGCTACAGACAACACTGCCCATCACCGGCCAATGAGTTGTAGAGGCTCCTAGGAAAGGAAAATCTAAGGGCAGCATGCTGAATTCGAACCCGGGACCTCCGCGTTGGTAGTCCAGCGCGCTACCACTGAGCTAATCCCTTTCTTCTAACTTGGCTTACGCCACATTACTAGGGGCGGAGACCCTAGTTTGTGTACTGTGTTTTTCCTTGTCTGTAAAGTGTAGAGTGTATGTAGTTTAAGTGTATTGTGTACTATTCTGACGAAGTGCGTAGCGTAGTGAGGTCTGGTAATACGTGGAGTCGCTACTTCCTAAGTAACTGCATGCAACAGATACCCCTTGCAGGCAAACAGAAATGATAACGGACCAGAGAAATGGTATTATTATCATAATTTATAGCAACAGAAATAACTTGGGGGCAAATAATATACTATAGATTTTTCTCACTTAAGTTTTCTTCACTAATTTGGTTTCTTTATAAAACTAATGAGTAATCCACATATATAGGATTTAGAAGACAAAAAAGGTTCGAAATTTCTTTTTCAGTCATATCAGAAAACGTTAAAAATCATCTACTGAAGAATGCAAATGAACAAGTATACTCACTCGTAGCGCTATGGAAATAATAGATTATAGTTGTAGGGTTGAACCAAAACTGCAGACCTAATAACTTACAATGATATTTCCATCCAGTAGTTATTTCCATATAGTATTCCAACAAATAGTTGATGTACCATTTTTGTCACATTCTCCAGCAAAAAACAACTAGCCCAAACAAAATATCCTGAATACCATACCTCTCTCTTTGTAGTACCTTCTCTCTCTCTTTGTATGTTAGAATAATTGTAGGATATATGATTATTATCATATACCTTATTATAGATTGTAGTAGTAACAAGCCTTTTTTGATATGATATCAATCTATAAAATTATAAGAAATAATTAAATAACAGCATACAATTTTTTTTTTTATTTAAAGAATAATATGAAATAATTAAATGAGATATAGTAATATTTAAATTGGTTATAATAAATTCATGACAGCTATTTAAAAATTAATTTTTTTCTAAACACGAAATAGATAAATGAATTGTGCATATTTATAATTATCATTTATTACGACATAAATAAGTGATAAGTTGTTTTATAGAAAATAGTTATTGCAATATTACATTTCATTAAATTAATTAATAAAACTATTTTTATTAAAGCCTTCGTGAAATATACTTTTTTTTTTTTTTTTTACTTTCAGATTTACATAATCTATTAGCAATCTGGATTTGTTTTTCTAATTTTGTCCTTTATAATTTTTAGCACGGCTATTATGTAATGATACATAAATTAATAATGTGATTTTGTCTGTACGCATATATTGATCGTGTTTGTTACTGGCCAAAAAGGCGGCTTGGAGTTCTCGTTTAGTTACTGTGCTTCGCTCCTTAGGCAAGAAGGAGCATCCAGGAGCACCGCGAGGAGGCGAGAACATTCCATCACCCATATTTTACCTTAAGTAATAAATACTGGGCAGCTAGAAATAATATGCCAACAATATTGGCGTAAGAATATATATATATATATCTGTATATATAAAAATCCAGCATCCGTATGTTTGTGGCCGCAAAACTCGAAAAGTAGTCGATGGATTGACTTGAAATTTTTATACGACGTTGCATTTCTATATAAGAGTGTTTATATATACTTTTTACTCCGATGTTCCCACCGGAAAACGGGTACCTCTATTCCGAAATTCCCACGGAAACGGGAAATTCCGAGCTAAAATCCGTTGAAACGGTCATATTGCGTTAGCACTTGCTTCTTCAGGTATTGCTGCTACATTGATGGAAGGAGGTAGAACAGCGCATTCAGCTCTTAAACTGTCATGACTTAAACATGCACTTCACAGAAAACCCAACATGTAACATTTCTAAAACATCAGGAATGGGAAAGGTTCTTCGGGCGTGCAAAATCATTGTATGGGATGAGTGTACAATGACTCATAAGAAGTCATTGGAAGCATTAAACCATACATTGAAAGACTTGCGAAATAATCAGGTTCCATTTGATGGGGCATTGGTGTTATCATCCGGTGACTTCAGGCAAACACTTCCAGTGATACCTCGCTCAACACCTCGCTGATGAATTGCATGCCTGCTTGAAATATTCAGCTCTTTGGAGCACAGTAAAAAAAAAAATCATTTAACAACGAGTATGAGAGTTCAACTTCAAAACGATCCAACAGCTGCCATATTTTCAAGACAATTACTCGAAGTCGGTACGGCACTGCTCCTACAAATCCGGAAACGGAAAAAATCACCTTCCCATCTAATTTCTGCAACATTGTACATTCAAAAGAAGAATTAGTAGACAGGGTATTCAAAAGCATCGAAACGAATTATCAAAATCACGCATGGTTAAGCCTAAAAATCAGACTGAGCCACAGCGAAGCGTGGTCGGGTTAGCTAGTATATATATATATGATCGCACCATAATTCTGCCAAAACTCGTGAAAATAATTCGATTAAAATTAGTATATTCAAATGACTCAGTTGGGTTGGAACTAACATCATTATCACAGAATCAGACGTTTAATTGGTTTAATTAAATAATTGGGGAAGTTTCAATCTAGTCTGTTTCTTATTCTAGCAATCCTCCACGTCCTTTAATCCTGTGACAAAGTAATGTCTGCGGCACTCGATTATTCTCCCAATAGGGGGGAACCGTTTCGCTTATATTTGTGTATTTTTTTTTTTTTTTCAAGAACTTCCAGGACGCCAAATCTTTTATTACCATTGCTTATTCTATCGGCTCTAATGCAACTGAAGATCGATCTCAAAAATACAATTCGGTTCTGAGTTCTAGGATCCACGTCTCACAACCATATGAAAATATTGATTCAGAATCACTTTATACTAATGTGAACTATGTCTCTATTCTGGCTCTTTTATGAAGGGTCCTCTCGAAGGTACCACACAACATTCGATACCTTCTTACTTTCGCATCAATTTCATGGGATATCCCCAGAAGAGCGATACCTAACTCACTATCTTGCCATATATCGCTAATTTACGTCAATACTAGCTCATGTCAGAAAATGTCAGTGTCCTATATTCTTGATGGAGTTCTTTAAATTTAAATTTTTTTGCTACATAACAAAAAAAAGAAAACCAGAGTTTGGAGCCCATCATTCGATTCCGCATTATCCGCATACAACAGAGTGTTCATGTCCATATCACGGTAAGATACAATCCTACTGGCCATACTTGTAGGAATGCATCCATATGAAATGTTAAACACTATATTATTATGGCGATTTTTTCAGTTTGAAAATTGTGGTTGTTTCAGGTGTGTCATCATGGCTCTATTCCTCTGCTAATCCTTGAATGACTTAGTGAGAAATAAGTTTTTTGCAAAACTTCTGTAGGAGTTTCAACCCTCAATTTTTTAATAGTATTTTCTGAGCCAGCCTATTACTTAAGGTATTAATATGATTTTTCCAAAAGAGCCGACCGGCTAACATATCTCCCCAAAACAGTCCCACTGTATTTATGCAAATAAAAATAATAAATATATTGTTATATATATTATTTATAAAATCTAAATTTTTACTTTCGGTTACTCCTAAGTAGCAGTATTCTTACTCCGAAGTATTGTAATCGTATCAAATTTCGATATCGAGTTTTCATACAATAAGTACAACTTTCGAGGTCCGTTGAATCCAGAATAGTGTTTTTTACAAAAAGTATATATATATGTATGTATGTGTGTGAACAGCACAGCTCAAAAACAAAAAAATCTTAGAAAGTTCAAAGTTAATATTCCGTTTAGGTATCGCCATGGGATCCGACAGTATCTGTCAAAATTCCTCAACCGGAACTGCCACTTTACTTGATTTTTTTTTTTTTCACTTTTGTGCAATTTTCTCAAAAATAGCTCCAAAGATTTTCTTCAAACTTCTTATATCAACTTCACTAGATTAGATTCGAAATGGGGAGGGCGAACCTCATTCCACTGCTATCTACAATAAGAGGTCTATTGTGGATCCTCTAAAATTATAGCACATTCCTCAGTTTCGCCCTCTTAATCAGGCTTAACAAGCTGGGAGTGGCTCTGTCTTGAAGCTCATGGTTTCGGGATTGCTTCTCCCCAATTGAAGAAACCTTGTCCTCGCAAAGGATGTGGGGATTCCTCCTCAGTCTTGCAGAATCTTCATACCGCGTTATCCGCAAGTAGTAATTGTTGCATGTGCCTATTTAGCCCACAATGCCCTGTTAGTAAACCCACTATTAGCCTTATATCCCTTCAGGTATGGCTTAGTAGATCCCTGGTAAATCAGGCAAATATCTCTTAATCAAGAAATTGGCCAGCCTCTGTATCGGTGTTCTCTCCCACCAATGCAGGCGCTGTCCTTTGATATGCAGATTGTGTAGTGGGATCAGATGTCTTGGAGAGGGTTATGATGCGATGTATGGTTGGGAATTAGTTAGAGATTTTTAGAGAGTTGTTACTCGAAATGTGAACTACTAATTTACGAAAATAGATATATATTTTAACAATAATTTAACGTTTGAAAAGATATAACTACAATTAATTTAAAATGATTTAAATGTAACTAGAATGCACAACTATAATGATTGATAAATAAATATATGTTTAAATACTTAGATAGGGACGCGCTCCGATGAATGACCTATGTCACTCGTAGAATCTTGATGATACGCTGATAAAATGCTGAAGAATACTCCTCCCCTCTTCCTGTGGAGAGACATTATATTGCCATCACTCACACATTGACAAGTGTGTAATTACGGGTCACACTAAAACATCTCTTGCCGTGTGTTGACCCTAGGTCTTGAATAGGTCGGTGAACAGGTGTGGCAACAGGTGATGGCAGTTATCAAAAGACTGTAGCCAGGTGGTCTTTTGAGTGTTTGTTTATTGGCGGTTATCAAAAGACTGTAGCCAGGTGGCCTTTTGAATGATTTGTTGACCCTTGTATATTGGCCAGGCGGCTTCTGTATACTGACCGTATAATGACCCTTTTGAAAGCAGTGTGTCTTTGGCGGTTCCTGTCCTTGGCGGTCCCTTTGACCGTGCACTGACCGCGGCTCTTGACCTGAATAATAGCGACTGGCTGGCACCACTAGTTATAATTTTTATAATTAAAAATTATATATTTTCCTTCTTGTTATCACTCCTTCTGGTTATCACATTACAATTGCAACCTTTGATAGAAGTTTCGATGTACTACACTATGATCTACAACTTTTATTTAAAACATTTCTCTTGGGAAATTCATTTAAGAGCACTTTTGGGGGAGGGTGAGGTTAGGATTTTCACTAAAGTTCTATTTCAGTTTTCTATACAATTTTATTATCTGAACAATATTAGTTAGATTTAAATATGTTGATGAAATTCCATGTTTGAATAACATCGGATGACCGGAACTGCGTTTTTACTGAACAGTTTTTTTCAGTTTTTGCTCTTTTCTCTATAACCCCACGAAACACCCACGAGTAACACCTACGAATGTCACTAAATTTGGTGTACTAACTACTATAAAATGTGTCAATTTTTCTTGCGTATTGTTTGATGCAACTTCTTTTATCATTTTTTGTCTTCATACAAAATAGCAATATTATAAGTAGTATCATAATAATTATAATATTGCTTTAGGCGCACTTTTTTAGTATATCTTATCCAGTTATTCAATATTGAATTCGGTCAGTTTATGGCCCAGCATAGGATAGATAAATATGACATGTTTGGTGATAAAGTGAAAGGACAAGACAATGGTATGTAACGCGATGTGGCCAATACTTGTATGCGCATGTAGATAGATATATGTAGCTTGGAGAGGCATATAACGGCATATACACCCACGCTTAAAGAGCCGTCTCTGATATTTAGAGATAAACGATTGTGCACACTATCGTAGTCATGAGATCGAAATGCTTGAGCAAGTTTCCTTCTTACCCAATGTTATCATACCAATAACACATAGTCAACAAACTGACAACCTAACCCACACCTTTGGTTTATTTTGATTTTTTTATCGCTTATCTTTCAAATTTTATGATTTATATTGGGTTTTATTTTCCTTCAGATCCTGGTATTTCTACACATTAAAAATTAGACTTTTTTTGTGTAATGAAGTAATTGATGGATTGATTAAAAAAAATAAATAAATATTGTTGGCTTACTTTTTATGATAATAAAGATTCTCGACCGATATAATTAATAACTACAGGAGTTCACGAGGAGCGATCAGTGAAAACACTTTTTTTTAAAAACTTATCGCATGTATCGAAAATTTATTGCCTTCTTCAGGGATAAAAATAAAAAAATACCGTTAAACGGGGTTACACATAATGTTTAGCACACTAAACACAGAAAAAAATATACTAAACAAAACTTGATATACCGAAAGAGTTGCTTATGTAATGAACAACATCATCAGAAAAATAAAAAAATGATCAGAAAAAAAAAATGAAAAAAAAATGATTTTTTCTGATGATTTTTTCTGATCATTTTTTTTTTTGCTGATGATGTAGTTCCTTACATAAACAACTCTTTCTGTCATATCAAGTTTTGTTTAGTATATTTTTTACTTTCTTTTATTCCTAGTAAGAGGAAGTATGTAATCGTGCCAAATTTCGGATATCGAGTTTTCACCGGAAATATCCGTTTTGGGTCCCCTGAGTCCAAAAAAAAGTGGTTTTTAGCAAATGGTGTGTGTGTGGGTGTGTGTGTGTGTGTGTGTGTGTTATGTGAACAGCATAGCTCAAAAACGAAAAACCCGAGAAAGTTGAAACTTCATATTCCATTTAGGTATCACCATGGCATCTGACGGTGGCTCATCTGTCAAAATTCCTCAACCGGAAGTACCACTTTACTAGTTGTTTTTACTTTTTTGCGTTTTTCTCAAAAATGGCCCGACTATTTTCTTCAAACTTGGTATATCAACTACGCATACAAAGATTTACCACTTTTGTTTGAAACGTTTATCAGGGAAAATTCATCTAAGGGCATTTATGGGGGGTGGGGTGGGGTTAGGTTTCATCTAAAGTGCTATTTCAGTTTATTAAACAATTCAGTCATCTAAATAATGTTAATTAGAATTGAATATGTTGTTGAAATTCCGAGTTTCAAAAAAAATCGGATAACCGGAAGGGCGTTTACATTACCACTTTACTAAATGATTTTTTTGACTTTTCGCAATTTTCTCAAAAATGGCTTCGACGATTTTCTTGAAACTTCGTATATAAACTACACATACAAAGATCTACAACTTTTATTTAAAACATTTCTCTGGGAAAATTCATTTAAGGGCACTTTTTGAGGGGAGTGGGATTATGTTTTTCTCTAAAGTGCTATCATAGTTGATTATACAATTGTATCATCCAGAGACAATTAATTAGAAAAAAAAATAGATGGCGAAAATTCCGAGTTGTAAGGAAATTAGTAAACCAGAAGTGCGCTTTTATTGAACAGTTTTTTCAGTTTTCGACGAATTTCATTAAATTTGGTATACAAACTATAAAATTTGTCAGTTATAATTTTAAGAACTGGAGTAAGAGAAAGTTGTGTGAGTGTTTCACACCAGATTTTTTAAAATTTTTATCCCTGAAGAAGGCAATAAATTTGTCGAAACTTAGGATGAGTTTTTAAAAAAAAATGTTTTCATTGACCGCTCGCTCCTCGTGAACTCCTGCACTTGCGTTTTATGTTAACATCTTTTATGGATTAGATTCACTGACGTTAAAGTAAGATTTTTTAAGATTGTCCAGCTGTTTTCTGGTTTTTTACTTTATTTTTAATCGATTGGTTTTGTTTATTAAAGTAAGTATGAAGTATTCTGTTAGGTCTCAAACTTTCCGGTGTTGGTTCAGGTAAATTGTTTCAAATTAATTTCATAGTACTAGGCATCCAATTTTCGAAAGTATTTGCTTGTTTAAATTCAATTTTTTTTTAAATTTCTCAAATACCAATTATAAATTTTCTTCAACCAGAATTTTACATCACATTAATTATTTAATACTTTTAAAGTGTTGGAACCGTAAAATTCTATTATATATAAATTTTCTTCGAAGTAGTTATTTTTATTCACCTTTTGTATGGCTCCCTTCTATTACGTACTTTACATTTGCCGTTTTTATTACATATACAAGTAATGCAAAAATTGTACTTGTTGGTTTTTGTGACTTAGTTTACTATCCCAATTTGACTGTACTGTAAACATACTATCAGAAAAAAGAAGTCCAACCACTATAACCCTATAGAAATCATTAAAATATTTGAGAAAAGTGATTGAAATAAAATTAAAAGATCAATATGTAATGACATGGCAAAATCATAGCAATGACGAACCTTCACAACAGATAACAAAGAAAGAATAATTTACAACTAGTGGCCTAGCCAGCTGCCTGACTTCAAGACAAGGCCGCGGCCAAACAAACAAACCAAGGGTAAATACCCTTACATCAAAGCAAGCATCGCTAAGGCTGGCCACTGACCTAAATCGGTGGTCACCAAACTAACCAAGGTTGCACACTAGGACAGATGTCTTGGTGTGAGTGTGGCCAACACTAATATATAAACTCGCCCCATTGGAAGAGGGGAGGATTATACGATTATACGGTTATACTTGAGTACGTTTTCATATACGAGCAGCAGTTTGCGCATCCCTATACAGTTTTTATTTATACTTATTACCTTTAGTTGTGCATCTTAGTTCATTTATCTTAATCATTCTAAATTATTAGTTATTTATCTTCTATTTATTTCTAAGCATTTCTTGTTAATAGTTACCATCACTCACGTTTAAATTATTGTTCAAATACAATCTATTTTTATAATTTCCGTGTTAATAATTCGAGCACTAACTTCCAAAAATCTCTAAACTAACTTCCGCCTTCTTCAAGACATCTACTATATACACTCAGGAATCACATTAAACGATTCACTCTACATCTTGTAGTATCCCGGTGGGATCAGATCATCCAATAAACGATTCCACTACAAATACTCTTTTTTCCAACGTTTCATAGGGGGCGGTTGTTGGTTGGTGTAGGGAGGTAGGTGATGGTGTAAGGGGGCGGATGTTGGTGTATGGTTATGAGCATGGACTTGTAACATTATTATACTTGGGAGGTCCCAAGTTCGAGACCCGTATATAACTGCTAAATTTTATATTCATTTAAAAATTGTTATAGTAAAGTATGTGCTTCCGCGACCGCCCACGAAATCTAATTTTGTAGTTGGAACGTTAAGCCTGCCTGAAAATTTAGGCATTACTTTAGTTTTTTTACTTAGTAACTTGGAAAAACTAAAAAATACTTATATCAAAGTGAAAATTTTAATTGATAAATTTTGATCCAAAACTTCAGCAGTCGTATCCTACTAATTCATAGTTAGTATCGTAAGTTCTGCCTTTCTTCGGCTTTCTGTTTTTGAGTAATGCTGTTTACAACATCCACCGTTTATAACATATACTTTTCATAAAAGCAGATAAATACGTTTTATCAGTTTCTAGCATTATCATTGAAACTTTTCTTTTCTTTTTTTTTTTACTGAAAATCACGCTTCCTTGGTAGTTCCCGTCTTAATTTGGATTACAAATTAATAATAAACAATAAACTAAATAAAAACTTTTCAATGAGAAAGATACCCGACTTCTACAGAAGGAGCAGAGAAGGATAAAAATAAAATCACTTTGTTGAAAATATGTTTGAGTTCACATATCTCTTTGCTTTGATATTGCCTGTGTTTTTTTGTTTACAGCTTAACCAAGTTTTAGTTTTAATAATTTACTAAGAAGTTGTTTGGATGATAGACTTTGCCTAGAAATTCAGCAATAGTTCCAACTTTAATTTGGATCTATTGTATTATGTTAACATGGTTGCAAAGAGCCCGAGTAGAAATCTGTTCAGACTTGGCAATAAATCAATAATCTCAACATATAGAGAGGGACATAGGTACTTACTTATGTGGAGAATTCAAAGTTTTTCTACTTCTGCAGCTGGCGGCAGTTGATGAATTGCTATTGGAGAAAACTTACAAAATTGGAGGGAGCAATCTGTCCAAGAATTGTTATATTGCAGTAAGCGCATCTAATGGCGGGATAATTCATTAAAGCAGAGAAGATGTGTTTTTTTTTATATATATAAACAAAATTATTTTAAAATTTAATATGTATTTTATTTTATTCTCATTTTTGTAATGACCTAGCCGCGCGTACCACCAGGCGCATGTGTGGCGTATCTATGTTGGAATCGATATACTATTCCAAGAAATTCCTTAATTTTGGAATCACACAATTTACGATTGTTATCAATTTTAATCTTAGTTAAGAGAAATCTAATATGAAAAATTCCCTCCATTCACTTATACTCCATTTCTCATACATAAAATAAATTACTAAATTAAATTAAAGTTTTATAATGCTAGAACAGTTTTCGAAAAGATTTAATTATGACTTCTAGCATTGTTCAAAGTACGACGGTCATTCAGTAAGTAACGAGACAACTATAGCTCGGAAAGGTTTGTTTAATCAATACAATAGTATCAGTGCATCAAGTTCCATGCATTTAGTTTTTCATTAGCTGTTCGAGAGATTTGGTAAGCATAACCTCAAATGAATTCAGTTAACAATGGCGAGTCCGCTCAAGCATTGCACCTCGGAAGAACAACGCTCAGTTATTAGATTTTTAGTTGCAGAGGGTAGTGAAATCCATGAAAGAATGTTGAAAGTGTTCGGGAATAATTGTCTAAACCGTTCGAACGTTTACAAGTGGGTAGAACAATTTAAAAATTCGGGTTCTCCCACTCGTAAGAAATTCAAGACCCAGGAGTTTTGCAAGTAAAGTCCTGTTTACAGTATTCTGGGATTCGAAGGGGCCTATTTATTGTGCCTATTTCGAAGATCAACGAACTATTAACAGGTAGTATTACAGTGATATGCTCACAAACAACGTAAGGCCTGCATTCGAACGAAACGTCGTAGAATCTTGACTAAAGGCTTGATTTTCCTTCTTGACAACGCGCACCCCCCACGGCACAGTTAACTCAAGAAACACTTCAAAAGTGGGGTGGGAGATTCTTCCACATCCTCCCTACAGCCCCGACCTCGCCCCATCGGTCTTCCATTTGTTTGGACCCCTTAAAGAGGCTCTACGTGGGAAAAATTTTCAATCCAATGAAGAAGTTAATAATCAGGTGCAAAAGTGGCTTCGAGATCAATCCAAAGAATTTTACGCCAGAGGCAAACACAAATTAGAAGAACGATGAGACAAGTATAAAAATGTTGCTGGGGACTATGTTGAAAAGTAGCCAAAGTTATGTATTGATTAAATAAATCGTTTTTGAGCTACAGCGATTTGTCTCGTTACTTATTGAATGACCCTCGTACATATGCACAATTAAGTCATTGTGTTTTGCTTCAAAACATTTTTATTCACCATTTACTGTGAAATTGTTAAATCTTGAAATGAGGAGAAATTTCAGGGAAATAAATTTCGATCAGATTGGGCTAATTGTGTGCAAACTTACAATTTCACATATAAATGCATTGACACAACTCGATTTGAAAAAGGTGAGATGACCTAATGTTTAAATATTAGCATAGATTCTTCTAAAATTTTAAAGAAGCTAACAAGAATGTTTACCTAATTAATTGAAATATAGCTCCTTTGTAGTAGTTTATTATGAAGCAGCGTAACTTAAGAAAATAATGATATTAGTATATATTAGAAAATAATTTAATTGAACTGTTAACTATGAAGCGGGCACTTTCTTTAAAAAAAGTTGAATAACTGTTCACTTGGTTTAAGATTATTTTTATAATATTTTTAAATTCCATTGGAGAAAAAAAAGTACTCATTTTGAAATGATTCACTCTATTAAAATTTTTATCATAAAAAAAAAATAATTAACTAAAGGAAAAACTACTTTAATTAAAACAGTTGGAATGTTGATTAAGAATTTAATTATTTAAGAAAAACAATTCATTACAAAAAGAATATAATTTTTTTAATTATTTCTTATTAATTAATATAGTTTATAATATTTGAACTCAAAACATTAAAACTATATTCTGTAAATACAATTTATTTGTTCTGGCTGCACAAAAAAGATTTCTTTTTATGACCGATGTCCTCAGTAACATGAAATGTTTTAATTTAAAGCAATAGGAAGCAAACAGGAAGGTTAAAAAGGTTAATGGAGTGGCAAAATGAATGGCGTCATGAGAAGAGGTGCAAAGGGAACGGGTCTAATTTATTGCTTTGTAATTAGTATTAAATGCTCTAAAAGTGCAGATGTATATAGAGCTAATGGCTACAAAATCAAATTGACAACGATCTAAAAGATTTATTGAGGACCACTTGTGTGACATTGATTCTCTCAACAAATTGCATTCATCAACTACCTCTTCAGAACCAAAATGTATTGTAAATGCGCTGAGGGATATTGAGGTTTTTCAGCTTGGTTACTTTCAAGGGTACTTTGAAGAAGTGGCTAGTCTGTAAGGAGCTGGCATCATTGCGGTGACTAGTTCAAGTGACTATGCATCGGGGGCTGTTCGTGACTGCAGGCTCCTTCACTAGCGGCATGAGTTAGTTTTTCATTGAGTGCCAAGGTACTGTAGAATGAGTGGTAACGCGAGGGCTGATGAATTTAATTATTTGGCAAAGAAAGGTGCACTGCTCCCTCTCCCACTGTTCCACTGGAAACAGCTAAGTGCCTTATACGCACTGCATTTAATCACCAGTCACGAGTTCTGAAGCCTTCTAGGGCAAAAAGTACGGGGCTCTTGCGACGCCCAAAGGTCGAATCTAGCTGGACCTAACTTCCGAATGTCGAGTGGTCACGACTACCTGCAGAGGCCCTTGCATCGTTTGGAGCTCTGCACAGCCCCACATGCCTTTTATGTAACAATCCCGACATGGAGATGACGAGTGAGTATCTGCTGGAGGATCCTTCATTCAAAGATGCTCGCGATGAACTCAACTTAAAAATCCAGGGACCTGGTGCAGCGGATGGCTGCCCTTTATTGGACTGCTCGCCAGCGAATGGCTTGATGCCAATACTAATCGGCGTTGCAAGAAAAATAAAAACGGATAGAAACTATCCTGAAGAAGTGGCTAGTCCATAATCGTAAGTGGGTGAACTCAACACACTGAAGAGTTAAAACTCGGTAAGTTCAACCTTTTTCTCAAAATGAGCAAAGAAATCCAGGTTCTATTTTTTTTCTTTCTACAAAGTGTCTGCTAATTGTTGCAATTATAATGTTAGTATAAACAAAATAAACAAAAATAATAGCAAACCGAGGAATGAAAGAATCCAAACTTATTATTAAGGTGCAAATAAGTAGTATCTTCTCTTATACCTACCTTATGGATAAAGTAAACACTACCATTGAACTGATTTGGAAATGTAAATATTTATTAGGTAATCTTAAAAACAGAGTTCAAACTGTGAATTTTAGTTCCCGGAATGCATTTTTAGAAAGCATACATGTGGAACTGGACACTAGTGACTGCTGTCGCCTTCACGTACCTATTCTCCTGATGAGTCTCTGTACACTGACTTAATAGCAACACATTCTGTTCTATATGAGCAATACGTATTACAAAATCTTGTCCTTTCAGTTGCAGCTTTTAATTTTGAATTAAATAGAATGGTCATTCTTTTTTTGGCCAAAAAGTCTCTTACAACAGTGAGCGCATTGTTACTTGCCGGATTGTTGTGATGAATGATCCACTTATAAGGTCACAGTTTGGAACTCTTTCTTCGAAGTAAATCTCGTAATCTCTGTAGTTCGAGAAATCAGCAAGGAAGTAGAAAAGATACTGAAAAAAAAAAAATGGTAACGAATTTATTTGTCTATATTTTAACAGCTTATTTCATGATATTTTACTATACAGATCACATTATACTAATTTATACTTATTTGAATTCGCTAATTAAAATGTTTGAAATTTTTTTAGAATACTATATAAACGTACTATATAAAATATTATATATAAGTGCCTGATATGATTAAGAGACTTTCTGCATTTTTAATAATTTGAACCATTAATAATTATTAGAATATCTATAATAGGGAAGGGAATAGCTAAGTGGTTACTAGGTAGCGTACTAGACTCCCGAGCGGAGGACCCGGGGTCTAGTCCAGCTGTGCTGCTCTTAGCTTTTTTCTTCTTAGGAGCCTCTACAGCACACTGTCCGGTGATGGACAGTGTTGTCTGTAACGAAAGAATACTGTCGGAGGCCAGCAGTGCAGTGATAAGGCTCCGGGCGCCAATAGCCATAGATGTTGACGCACTTTATACTAAACAAAAATACGTTTAATACGAGGCATGCCCAGTTAGTAAGTGTACTGAATTTTTGTAGGTTACAAAAATTTTTATTTGAACAAAAAAATTACCTGGTTACATTAGTACATATGTAAGCTATTTTTCGACATACACCATTCCTCTCAATGCAGGTGGTGAACCGGTGTATTAACTTTTTGATGCCTTCCTCGAAGTAGTTTCCCGCCAAACCCTTCGTCCACTTCTCCACCTCCCCCTTCACCTCCTCGTCGTTGAAAATCTTTTTCCACCCATGTGCAGCTTCAGGGAGGTAAGAGATAGTAATCTGAAGGTGCTAGGTCTGGGGAATGCGCGGGATGGTTCAGGACATCCCATTTAAACGAGGCAAGCAGTTCCTTCGTGCCGTTGGCCGTGTGTGGTCTGACATTGTCGTGCAGCAGGCAGACTCTCCTTTGTCAGCATGCTCTCCTTTTGTTCTGAATCACCCTCCGCAATATTTGTAGGGTCACAGTACCTTGCAGAGTTGATGGTATCCCTTTGAGGCATATTCAATTTAAATTATACCTTGACAGTCCCAAAGCACTGATGCCATGATTTTCTTGGCTGAAATGGTGGTTTTGAACTTTTTGGCGGAGGGTGAAGAGGTATGACGCCACTGTGAGACTGCCTTTTGGTTTCAGGTTTGTAGCGTGCAACCCAAGTTTCATCTCCAGTAATGATGGAGCGGAGAAATTCATTTCCATGGAGTTTGCAGCGTCTCAAAAATTCTTGCGGCAGATTGGATTGACATTTGACGAAACGTATTGTCGCGTCGACGTTCTCAACGTACTGTCCTCGAACCGGTCTCGTTGCGGAGGGGAGAAATTAGGCTACACGACTGTGTAGCCAACGTGTCGAAAACAAAATCCCTCAGGCCGTGAGAGCTTCAGTACACTTACTTTCTGGACATACCTCGTAGTAAAATGAAAGAACTACTACGCTATAGGCTAATATCAAGAGTTTTTTATATTTTCTACCAATTAAGTTGCATATTGTATGGCGAAGTTTATTGTTTAAATAGTAATCAACTGTTGCCTACAATCACTACAATTAAAAGTTAAATAACTATTTTATTCCACAGAACTTATGACCTCAAGTTAGTTGAAAATAAGAATAATGATTTTTGTGACTTTTTTTTTTGCGAATGGGATGTAACTTCATCAAAAATTTGCTTTATGTCACACTATCTACTTCATCTGCGAGTTAGACTTTTTCTAAAGTGCCATAATAAGTTTTTTTTTTGGAGGGGGGATAATGACCCAATCAGGTGGATCCTAATGTCTACATTATTTCTAAAAACATCCATCAGTTTTCTTTAAACAATATAATATTAGTAATTACAGATGTAGATCTAATACTTTTGTTTGAAGCTATTTTACTAGATAACTATTTATTATTCTCAAATTTTGAAAAGTTCTATGAAGATGGGAGGTCACGCTTCAATCCAATGGAAAGTCATTTTATTTATTGGTTAAGAGATTCTTTCATCTATGTATTAATATAATAGTCTTTTAATGATTTAGTAAAATTGCCATATTTAAAAGGAAATTTATTTATTATTACAATATAAAAGAATTTATTGACCGTTGATGTATTGAGTTATGAAGAAATTTGGTGAGGATCGGTCAAGAAAAAACATTCCTTTTATGCCAAAGTTTCGACGGAGTTTCCTGTCTTTATCATGGCTTTAATATATAAACGTTTAAAATATAAACGATCTACAATTAATATATTAATAAAAACATCTACAATTAATTCATTTTTCATTAATCATTTTCATTAATTCAGAAAAAAATTATTAAATCATTTTCTTGTAGATGATTTAAGGACAAGACACTAGTAACTTTTAATTTTCCTTTTTATGTTTCTGCTATGTAACAAATGTGTATGTTTAAAAATTCATTTTCCACATCTTCACGACTGTTAAATATATTAAAGCCTTGATAAAGACAAGAAACTCTGTCGAAACGTTTGGCATAATTGAATGTTTTTTTATTATTACCATATTAAAGAATATAATGTGAGTGTTTCTCACAAGATTTTTTGTGTAAGAAAGTTGGCAGTAGGAGCCTCATTGGCCACAAGAATGCAACAAATTTTTCCTCATTTGTTTCTTGGCTTGTGAAATACTGAAATAAAAAGAATAGTTACGACTTTAAAAAGTTTTTTAATTATTATTATTATTATTATTTAATAACATTATTATTATTATTATATTAATGATGGTGCGATCCATAATTTAATGATAATTTGAACAAGCTTGTGGCTTCCAATTTGCTAAAGCCGGATCAGAAGCTCAATGTAATTAACCAATACCTCTTCGCATCACTAACTTATCCCCTTCAGACAGCACCGCCTGTAAAATTATCCTCAACGAGTCTGGATGGAATCGACACTGTAATTCGTCGAAGTGCTAAAGCAATGCTCAGTTTACCTGCGAATACCACTAACGCTATGCTGTACGCCCCACGTCGCTATCGCGGGCTGGGGCTACTTAGATGTTCCTGGGAGGCGTCTCTCCAGCACTGGTTGGTGGCCCAGGGATTGGCCAACGTCGACGATGTTCTCTTCCAGTCAATATTTAATTACAGGAATGAAGTTTCCGAATGCAAAGACCGGTTGAGAATCTACAACGCAAGCCTCGAAGAAGTTGACAGTATTAAAAAGATAAGGCAGTCTCTACGAGAGAGAGCTTTCGAGGAATGGGCAAGTTGCAAATGGCAAGGGTATGGCGTCCAACATTTCAAAGCTTCGACGCTTGGGAATAAATTCATTTGCGACAAAGCAATTCTCTCAGGGTCAGAGTGGATCAATGCAGTAAAACTCAGCACCAATTATGCTCCTCTCCGTGGTGTACCGGGAGTAGGTGATCAGGCGTCGCATGACGTTGGGATCCTCTGCCGCAGATGCGGCCGAGAGAAGGAAACTCCAGCCCATGTGCTGGGAAGCTGCCCCACAGCATGTTGCTTGTGACCCGCCGGCACCATGGCGTTAAGAGGAGTATCATTGAGCTTATGCAAAAGAAAGGTTACGCGTGCCCGAAGAGGTATACTGTGTGGACACAGATGGGTCGCCGAGGTACGCAGACATAGTAGCGTTTGACAACAAAGGTAGAACTGCTTTGATTTTGGACCCCACAGTGAGGTTTGAGGGCAATGAACCCAATCAAGCAGAACTCATCAACGATGAAAAGAAGGGCATCTACGAAAAATGCGTGCCTTTCCTGCAAGAGAAGTTCAGAGAAGAGTTCGGGGAGCGGAGATTCGCGGTCTATGGACTGTGGTTCGGTTCCAGGGGAACGATCCCAAAAAATACTCTATCTTTTTTCGACGATGTCGGTATCGACAGAAACAAACTGACGGTGATCGCAGAGCAAATAATCATTGCCTCTCTCGGCATAATCCATAACCACAGATATGGTTCATGACTCTGCTGACTGAATGTGTTACTTGTACCAGATTTAATGGTTGTTGTCACAATGAATCAAATTGTGAATTGCTTGTATGACTGCCTCACCAATATTCTGTTCTTTCACTGATTCAATGGATGTCAACTTGATTGATCAGTATGCTGTGTCATTGCAACTCAATTTAGTTGAGCAGCACCGCCGTTCAAGGTGGATGGTGCATCTCTCTTCACAATACGTTACAATATATTTCTAAGTAACTGTAATTTGTTTCAGTAATTTTGAAATTATATTTTAAAAATGAATGTTTTAATAACATATTATTTTATAGAAAGAAAAGTAAAAATAATTTTCCTTTAAAACAAAAGAATAATAGTAGAGAGTATAATAAAAAAAAAAGAAAAAAAGAAGAAGTATAATATGAATGGGAAGTTTCTTGGAAATCCTTGCATCCTAACATCTCTAGTGACGTATTACCTAACCGTGTATTCTTGTGCTATTTAACGTAATTACGTGTCATTATTGCCCGCCGAATTGATAGTGGTCAGGCCAATACTCCAAGGATATGTAATACTTATTACCATGTTTTTTTTTATTGCTTTCTATAATCATTTTTTTTTTTATTAAAGAAATGTTCCAACAATATTGAACGTAGAACTTATTTTAATGTTTCCTTTGTTAATTAAGTATACATATATATCTTGTTAGTGAACACTCAAGAATTAAAATATATTTTTGTAATATTATTTTTTATTTGTATAGTTTTTTTTTTTTAATTTTCTTTTTACTTTTTTTTTACTCCTGTATTGCCGTTGAAGAAGTAAGTATTATGATATTAACAATTTTTTGGAAATTGAATTTTCATCAGAGGAAAATTCAGAAAAAAATGATTTTTGTGTTGGTTAAATATTTAATTCAAATAAATACTTTATAACTGAAAATATAATATGTTTTATTTAAACACTGAGTGAATAGCAATACTGATTTTTTTTAAAGTATTTTATATAAAGCAAAAAGTCTGGTGTGAAACACTCACACAACTTTCTCTTATTCCAGTTCTCAAAATTATAATTGACTAATTTTATAGTTAGTTTAATGAAATGTTATTGATGTGTTGCGATGTTGTAGTAGCTTGTAGTTGTAGTAGTAGCTTGTGGCGTGAGCGGTTTAGTAAAAGGGTTGTGTGTATGTTCAAAGAGATGAGAAGTAATAAGAAATAATTAAGAAAACACTGGTAGATTAAATTAAATATATTATCTTTAAAGAAATTTAAATACTTTTCAATAACACAGTAATTATGTGTTTATATCAATTATTTATATAGATTAAGTACACAACTCTTTATGTTTTAACTTATAACTGGCACTGATGTTTACTGGTACAAGTGTTCTGGTTCGGTGTCTGTTTCAGACTGTTCTTGTTTGAAAGCAGAATGCAGACTGTCTTGAAAGAATGCCTTCTAATTGTTAGTTCAAATCTTTTCAAATAATGCTGGTATGTCTGGAGGGAGTGCATTGTCTTATCCTACTGTTACTTGTCCCTTTGTCTCTTTAGTACCATTGACCTAAATTATAGTACCTGGCTCTCTCTTCCCCTTCACTAAAACACACAGTTTTAACTAGCTAAAATTCACAAAATTATTTTACTAAACTATTTTCAAAATTCTTATTTTCTTTCATTTCTTTCATTCACTATGGTACCAAATTTAATGAAATTCGTCGAAAACTGAAAGCTGTTCAGTGAAAGAGCACTACCAGTTTAATAATTTTCTTGAAACTAGGAATTTTGGCAATCTATTTATTTCTAATTAATTTGGTATGGATGATAGAATTGTATAATCGACTATGATGCACTTTAGAAAAAAACATAACCCCCACCACTCTCCAAAAAGTCCCCTAAATGAATTGTCCCAGAGAAATGTTTTAAATAAAAGTTGTAGCTCTTTGTATGTGTTGTTGATGTACTATGTTTCTAGAAAATCGTTGGAGTCATTTTTGAGAAAATTGCAAAAATGTATAAAAAAAAAAAAAAACTAGTAAAGTGGTATTTCCGGTTGAGGAATTTTGAGAGATAACGTACTGTCAGATTCCATGGTGATACCTAAGAGTAATAATATCAAGTTTCAACTTTCTACGGTTTATTGTTTTTGAGCTGTGCTGTTCACATACATACACAGACCATTTTCTAAAAACCATTTTTTTTAGACCCAGGGAACCTCAAAACAGATATTTCCGGTGAAAACTCAGTATCGAAAATTTGACACGATTACAATAATTCCTCTTATTACAGGAGTAATAGAAAGTAAAAACACATAATATATTATGTGTATCTAAATAAATAATATTTAACGATCAAGATGTTTATAATAGGTATGAAAGAAAAGGAGTGAATTGGGTTTATGAGACGAAATAAATGCTGAACACTGTATAATGAGAAAGTAACACAAACTGCCAGAACTTTACACGTAAATAGAAATTAGGTAGCGAAAGATTTAGACTGAGTAAACAGAGAAGGGTAGTAGTTGGTTGCTGAAGCGTTGTAATTGCTGTATAAACTGTTCTAAAGACTGTCCCTTGTAGGGCTAGCGCAGCTGTATATATAATAAAAAGTCTCCCACTCTAGTCTGGCCTAATTAGCGAGTGAGATTCTCAATTTTGTCTCTCTCTCTCTCTCTCTGCTTTGGATCCCTTTAGAGTGTTGCTAACACATGAACGTAACACCTTTTATCTGAAACATTATTCTAGAAAAATGTATGCAAATATATATCTTCTGGGGAATCTGGACTTTAGATGTCATTGTTCTAAATCTATGTATTGCAATCAAGTAAAAATTTGTCAATTATATACAATTACGTATATTAACTCCAGTAAGAGAACGTTGTAATTAGTGTCCCACAAATCAGATTTTTTTTTTTTTTTTATTAGTAAGTAATTCACAAAATTAATAATCCAGATTCTAGCTTATAAAATGCAGTTTAAATTTTTTAGAATGCAGTTTAATCTAAGCATAACATCTAAATTACTCCATAAAATAGGATTAGCAATGACATGGAAATTTTAGTCTTGCAAAGATACAAACGATTTATTTTCATGTAAGGAGTATGGAATCTTGTTTAGACGTTGCTGCAATATATATATATATATATAGTCTATAGTCAAATACCAAGAGCCGGAAGATAATACGATTAGAAGATTCTTTGGTGTTTACTTATATTTCTTCTGTAAGAACGATATAGTGATGATAAATTAGGATTATCAAATAAAATATTATATCTAACACGGCAATATTGGCAGGGAATTAAAATCTCCTAATAAGCTTTATGAATTTCATGATTTCTTCCAGTATTTTTATATTGTATTTAGTCCAGCATATATTTTATCTTTCCATGTGTCATCTGAAATAGCAGCACTGCATGGTAGTTAGAAAATTCAGTTAGGATTGGGTATCATGAAGGCAAATAACAGGGTAAAGATTATTTAACCAGATTAATGATAATTAATGATGATAAGTTTACTGTAAATAAGAAGTTGGAGTATTTCACTACTAAGATACTTCTACCCTTTGAACATTAAGAATAGAATAAGTTTATTTACAAATAAAAATCATAAAAACAATACAACTGAAAGAAAGAGGTTTCAGGCTCTGTGCCTATATACACTCTACAAGCTTTCATATTTACACAAATTAAAATAAACATTAATAGATTATATAAGGAAAAAATAAAGTAAAAAAAAACCTTATCTACACATTAAATTAAAGCAGAATATGCTTAAGCCTCTTATGCTTATATTTTTTATAATTCAAAGAACTTAGATTGTAGTTAACAATGTTTGCTATATGAGCATAGGGACTGTTTTCACAAGAGGTGATGAACTTTGCTTAAGATAATGAATAAAAGTTGATACGCTGGCAACATCAAGTGCAGCATGCATATAATCGAAAGGTGTCCATCTGGGAAAAGATCCAACCAATCTGAGACATTTGTTTTAGATTCTTTGTAATTTTCCATAATTAGTAGGGCAAGTGTTTGACCAGACAGGAGCCGCGTATAATAAAATTGAACGTATGTACAGATAATATATTAATTTTTTGTTCAGAAAATTCAAGTTAGAATTTCTGCTTAAGAGTGGAAATAGGCTGCACATGATGCCTACAGATTTGTCACATACTGTATTAACATGTTTTGTGAACGTCAGCTTAACACCAGCCCGAGGTATTTAACTTCTTTCGCCCAAGGAAGGGTAATTTCCATTAACTTTGACGGTCATATGTGGCCTCCTGCGTGTAAATAAAATTGCTTCAGTCTTAGTATTATTTGGCCTAATTCTCCATTTTTTAAAGTAATCAAAGCTTTTTTGAACGGCAATGGACAAATGGTTGGCTATTGTGTCAACTCGGAAAGAGGATATGATGTAGGCAGTATCGTCAGCGAATAGACAGCAGTTTGATTTTAATTTTAATTTAGCTAGGATATTGATAAAAATATTGAACAGTGTTGGCCCCAGGACCGAGCCTTGGGGAACACCAGCAGCAATTGACCTTTCACCTGAAAAAGAACTACCGAGAGCAACACGGAATTTTCTATTAGTTAAATAGCTTTTGACAAAATATATTAAATATCTGGGCAAATTGTATTGGATTAATTTGTAGATAAGGCCATCGTGCCAAACACAATCGAAGGCCTTTTCTACATCTATCAAAGCCATCCCTGTGTGTTTGTTCAAATTGAAATTGTGCTGAATCAAGTCAGTTACTCTAGCTAACTGTGCAGTAGTCGAGTGTTTAGGCCGGAAACCAAACTGACAAGATGACAGTAAACTGTTGCAGTCAATGAATGAGGTGAGCCGCTTTAAGATAATTTTCTCAGTCAGTTTAGTAAGACAAGGAAAAGAGATCGGTCGGTAACTACTAAGTAAGGATGGATCCTTACCGGGTTTAGGAATAACAATTATTTTGGCGGTTTTCCTATATCAGGAAAATGGCCAAACATCATTATATGATTAATTATTTTAGTGAGTGGACATTGAGTATTATATATATTTCAATGTTCCCGCATGTCACTATTATTTGTATTGAATACGAGTTCCTCTTAATCTAATGATTATTAAGTTTCAATTCAAATCTCTCATGAATCATTGTCAACAAGAAAAAAATCAAGGTTGCTGATGTTGCTTTATCGTATACTTAACAAAGCCGGACAGGATTTTCTAATTTATTCTTTTTATTAATCTAAAAAATAGATTCTTTTTTTTTTGTTTAATATTTCTCAATTTATAGAAACTTTAACTGGCAAACAGAGTGATTTCACATTGATCTTTTAGTGTAGTTAGCCTGGATACCACTTTTGTGGTTGTCTCACAGGTATTGACACTTATTACGTGTCCACGCAAGCAATTTCAAATTAATCGCAAATACAAAAAAAGGAACGATGGAAAATGAGACGAGCCAATAAAAAATTAAAAATCTCCCTCTGACAGGCCTTGGTCCTCCAGAGACTTGTTGCAAGTTTAAATCGTAAGTTTTAGAATTCGTCTATAATATTCATAATTTTGTAATTATTGGCAATTATTTCTAATCGTCTAAACAATGAGGTTAGAAAATAAAAAGAAAACATGGCAAATTCTTTAACTTTGCCTTTTTATCCATTCAAAAAAATAAGACTTTGTGCTCGAAACAATGCATCGATTGAAGAAAATTTTTGGTCTTAAAGACCTGGGTAATATTTTCTGATTACCTGGGGAGTAAGTCTAAATTTTATTAGTCAGTATTAATCTGATCAGTTTTCTTGAATTACTTGTAACTTAAATTATGCAACTAGATTATAAAATAGTGTGTACAATAGTTATTCAAGATAATATCGCTAATATAGATCAAATACGCTAAACAAGATACCACCAATATCAGGAGAATATTGGTGATAAAAAATATAAATGTTCTACTTATTGTTAGACTAATTTCTGAAAAGAAACCCCGATCCAGAGAAATATCTAGTCACTCTATTCTCCATAAAATGTTCCTATGCAAAGAGATTCATTTGTAATTTTTCTTATGGAAACAAAGACAAGGAAAGATAATAAATAAATAATGCAAATTTTATTTAATTGTTCGAGACTCCGACCGATCTTCCTAGTAACTCAAGGCTCTTCTCGATCATCTATTTTTCCTGTCCTTGCTGGTGTACCACAAGGTAGCGTCTTAGCTCCTCTTCTCTACACAATCTTTACAGCCGACTTACCTTCAAATCCCAACACCTCCATATACACCTTCGCTGACGACACTGCCATTCTCTCCACACATACTGATTCTGTCTTCGCTATCCGCTCTCTACAATCTCACCTTCACTCACTAGAACCCTGGCTACAAAAATGGCGAATAAAAATCAACCCAAACAAATCCAAATACATAGTCTTCACACTCAAACGAACAACTCTTGGACCTGTCTTCTTATATAACACTCCTATTCCACCAGCCGACCATGTGCGGTACCTTAGACTGTACCTAGACAAAAGACTAACTTGGAACCCTCATACGAGACTTAAACGGGCTGAACTAAACAAACGATACAAACTCCTTGCTAGACTACTTGACAAACGCTCAAAACTAACACTACAGAACAAGCGTCGACTGTATACTTTCCTTCTTGCTCCAATATGGACTTACGGACTTGAACTTTACGGGACAGCTAAACGATCTAACATCAACAGATTACAAACACTCCAATCTAAAATACTCCGCCGCATTGTAAACGCTCCTTTTTATGTCAGTAACCACTCCATACACACAGACCTCAACATTCCATTTATACCAGAACTTGCCAAAACCCGCTACAACAAATTCCACCAAAAACTATTATTTCACCCTAATCCTTTAGCTGCAAACCTATTCTCAACCCACTTCCCTCCAACCCCCGAAGACGGCTGAGGCGCCGTTGGCCCCGTGACCAACTGGTAGACTAATGATGGTCATCACTGGATGATCATCATTCATGATGGCCACGCCACTTTTATTATACACACAGCATATTTACTTATTGTACTGTACGAGTGCAGGTGTAAATTTCAAATAAAAGTTAAAAAAAAAAAAAATTGTTCGAGAGGAGGTCGTTCTTAATCTGGGCACTATATTATTTGGTGGTGAATCTCTGAGATTGAGGAGCCATTTAGTTTGACTAAATTTTGACAACTTCCATTCTTAGTCTAAAAATTTCTATTGGCTTGCCTTGGCCAAATATTTGTCTAACTTCCAGGTTTGGGTAGCTTTGCAACAATCTGAGTGGATTATAGCAAGTTAATATTAATTAACGGTCCAGTTAGGACTGACATTGCGCTGTAGTGGACAGGCTTTTCTTTGGAAGAGGATCCCGTTAAATCCTTTGTATGACATGTGGTTTCTGCTGAATCCTTTTTTTAAGATTTTGTGAGATAGGATGGATACATGAGTTCATTTTAATTTTAGATTGCTTGGGAGGTGAAAAGCTCAGATACTGGTATTTATTAAGGAACAGGATGTCTTTCGAAGTGATTATATTGTGTTTAGGATTATATTGGATTTGGTGGAAATGTAGAAACTAGTGAGATTATTATATTCCTTTGTGATAGTTATATGAATCCAATGAGGAGGCTTACAAATATCCGGTTGGCCGCACGGCCTTGTTGGAGTATGTCTGTTGTAATCCTGGCCTAGCAGTTGTTAATAAACTTTTTCGCCTGCCTCAGGCCTGGGGGACAACCAATATTCTTGTGATTTATTGATGGCTGCACTCATAATGCATCTTGTAATGTCCCAAAAGTGTTCAGGTTTCTTATAAAGCCTTCCATGGCAAGACGATCTGCCAGAAGAACCTTATTTTAGTTACTAATTGAGGTTGAGGATACCTAAAACGTCCCGCAGTATTCGTGATTTGACTTAAAAGGAACTGATGACTTGTAGATCAGCCTGGCTGTCTGAGAAGATGATGATTCTGAAATTATATACCTCTCGTCTTGTTATCTCAGTTGCACAGACGATTATTGCGACTTGCTCTTCTTGAAAGACTGAAGCTGAAAACGAGGTTTAACGAAATACACACCTCAGATTAGCCCCATACATCCGGGTTCCCAAAGCATCTAACATCCTGGAGCCGTCCATATACTGCATACCAAAGTAATTAAATTGATAATTTGAGAAGTTAGTTTATTTTATTACAGAAAACAATATCTTGTATTTATTTAATTATCTGTAAAATTTTCAAAAGAATTTATATGCACTTAATTTACATAAAAAAAAAGAAAACAAATTCAAATAAATCTAAAAGAAGATAAAACTGAAAAGAAAAGAGTATGTAAAAGTGAAATGTATTATTAAAAGAGATGAAGATCGAATGTTTATAAAAACACGTCATATAACTGTTATAAAGAGTTGTCCTTGAGGTATTTCATACCAAGCAATGAATCATCCATCTTTACTAGTAAGGCAGTGGTGTAACGTTTGTATATCTCACCGTTAACGCGTAGGAAAATAAACAGAGCGCGTTTATTGCTAGGACATTTACTGAATTTATTTGATTTATTGCATTGATCTCATTAAGTGAACATGAAATATTATATATGCATCCATTATATTGAACAAATCTAACGGGATTAATTTTTTTTTGCACCCCTCTTTTAATAATAATAATAATAATGATAAGCCTTTATTAGTTGCAAGTTATAAACATGAAAAAAATAAATATTAATATTCAATAATTATTCATGTCATAATTACAATTTTATTATTATTATTTTTTTTTATTACTTTTATAATAATTATTTTTATCACATTTAAATCATTAGTCACTAAATCAAATAAAATTTATTTCTGTTTATTTAGAATAACATATAGTTCTTTATTTTTTTGAGACCAGACCCTTTACTTTATATCATTAGTGAACGGCTACTTTTTCTATAACATCCTGCCGCCACATATTTTGTTTTTCTTTCTTTCTACTATCATCGAAGGACGTTCATACTGTTTGCATGTCTCGTCAAACTTACATCATTTCATCTTATGAATACGCCCAGCCAATTTCTATTTGAATGACTTTACAGTTATTCACTTCCGTTTCACTTCTAATTACCGAAATTTTGATAATAATTATTATCTTTTTTTTGTTTTACATTTTTCATATTCTTTTTAGCGTCTTTTGAGTTACTATCGTATTTATAATCTTTTTTGTTATACTTTCAGTATTTAGCCATTAATATGATAATGACTACTGGTGTTTGTGGAAATATTGTAATCATCTCAAACTTTCAACTTGATTTTTCGCCGGAAATCCATGTCATAATGACTCTGAGGCAGAAAAAAAAAACTTTTATGTGCAATCAAAATATCTTATAAAACGAAACGTTGCAGAAAGCTCAAACTTGATTTCCGTTTAGGCAACAGCACCAGATCTGACAATAAATTTCGAACAAAATCCATTTACCGAAACTGTGACTTTACTAACATAATCCTTATTTCAGTTTTTTTTTTTGTTTGCAAATTTCTTGGATATGGGGGGGTCCAATGATTTTTTTTCTTTAACTTTATTTATTATTACATTTTTATAAATGCCTATCAATTTACATTTGTAACATTTTATCTGAAAATTTGCTTTTTTTTTTTTTTTAGGGTTTCTCGTTTTTTTTTTTTGTGTTGTTAGTCTTACAATGAAATGCGGGTAAGGTGCGTCTCTATTGGATACCCGGACATGCGGAAATAGAGGGCAATGAGAGGACGGATCAGTTGGCTAGGGAAGGATCATCATTATAATTTTGTGGTCCTGAACCAGCCCTTGCCGTCGCTAAGAGGTTTCATGATAAAGAGATTAGACTTTGGGAGACGAGAGTCTTGGAGAAATGCTGGGAGGGGGACACGCAGGGGTGCCTCCAAGCTAAAAGATTTATAAAAGGAATCAAGCAGGGAGTACCTCCTGTCCCTTAGTAGTACAGATCTGAGAGACGCTTGGTGGGTAGTGACTGGACACGCTTGGTGTCTAGTCACTTGTTTAACATAGGAGGACGTCTAGTCCCATTTGTCAGAATTGCGATACGGAATCAGGGAAACAGTGTATCACTATTTATATCAGTGTCCCCGTTTCGCTGATACTGGGTTTCGCGTTTGTGGGAGGGTACCACTCCCGCAGGATTGCCTGGGCGAGTTGGAGTTAAAGGATATCCTGGGATATTGTACTGCCCGGTAGCTACCGGAGGAGACTATTTAAGGGGATGATATGGGGGCGTCGGGGGGATAAAAGCCATATAGGCTTAGGTCGCATGCCACTAGGCACCCGGTTAACAATAACAATAATAATAAATGCGGTTCCGATCTTTGCTAGGAGTTTATACAGAGGGCACTGCCTTACATTTTGGATTCTCCTTTCCCCCTCCCTAGTTTTATTTATATATAATTCAAGCCAAACTAAACGTTTCAGTAAATATCGCAATTTCAAAGAAAATTTGTCAGTTGGGAAAGTCAATTTCTTTTACAGTAACGAAAAAAATCGTGTGAATATTTACACATCACAATCCTATTCTTGATTAAAAATAAAATTAAAAAAAAAAAAAAATTCGGTTCAAAGAATGGAATGAAAGTATAGATAACGATGTACTAGAGAATGTACTCACTATAAACTGAAGTGGGATTGATTTCCAAAAGTCGTGATCTAGCTAGATTACCCATGCGTTCTTTTGATCACGCAATACTTAAAATAATGTAGGTACATATGAAATATCGTATATTGTGATATTTTTTTTTTTTACTACACAATTCTATTTTTATTACACTATTGCTATAAAGATATTAAAAAACAATATTATAAAAGTATATTGACGAATGCGTTAAGAAAATACAGTAACTTATTAATTGATAATTATTACAATAACCAGTCAAGATTTTTTTTTTTTGTGAGATTCTACATTCATTAGTGAAAATTTATTCTGTAATTTGGGGAGAAAAAGGTGATTACAATTGGTATAAAATTTCATTATGTGGTTTAAGTTTATTCTATTTGTTTCAAACATTTTGTTTCGATTTGAGAATCTGTTTGTTTAGGAAAGTATTCTGCTGAAAGTTTTAAAACAAAGTTCCCCTTGTGGTTCTATCGTTCTTTCGCTAAACACATACATTTAGCATTCAAAGTTTAAAGAAAATCTTCAAAAAAATAAAAGATATTGAAATAAATATCACATGAGTGTTGGTCCATTGTAAAGGAAATGAAATGCAGATGAAATGGCATAGCTGGGTCCACAGAATGATCATTTGGATACATTTTAGAATTAATATACCCTATATCACCAGACCAGAAAGGAAGATAGTCTCAGAAAGTGTCAGGAAATGTGGACGACCTCCGAAAAAGGTGCGATCACCAGACAATTCTTCCCGGCCATAAAGCATAAAATGGAATTACAAGTCCTACATGCTTGTATAAATATTGACTGACCACTGATGCACAGTCGAATATTTACATTGCTTTAAAACTAGAGATACAAATATTTGCTCATATGATGGTTCCTCAGTGATATAATGGGATCCAATTCAACAAAGATAACTAGGATCCAAGGAATGATTAAAAACCATTAAGATTCCGTGAGGATCGGAAGAACTTAGTTATTCCCTACCTAGGTCAGACTAGGGAGGGAGAATTCTTTTCATATGTAGAGAGCTAGAAGAAAAGTTGAGAACAGTTATCGACACCTGTCAGCAAACATCATTCTACTTTCCAATTCTCCGCAATGTAATAGTTGTGAAAAGGAAAGAATTAGAGATATAGTTTTAGGAATGTTAAGGAAGAAATAAATTAGTTAAATGTTTTTGAACACTGAAACATAATGAAATAAAAACACAAACTGCAAGGACTTTACACTGATTGTAAGATAATGAGAATAAAGTTAGCGAGAGAATAATTGAGAGCCAGAGTGGCTGAGTAAATTAAAAAGTACGTAGAATGATGTTTGCTGACAGGTGTCGATAATTGTTCTCAACTGTCCTACCGTAGCTCTATATATATGGAATGAATTCTCTCTCCTTAATCTGGTCCATGTAGGGAGTAATTAGGTTCGTCGTATCCTCACGAATCCTAATGATTCTAATCGTTCCTCGGATTCCATTACAGTGCAAAATATAGATCGTACTATATATGATTGTAAGAAAAATAAGCCGGCCAGAAGTGAACTTATAAGAAGAATCTTGACCAATGGCGGGTATTGAAAACTGGAGAAAAAATTCTGATTAGTGACCAGTATGCCAAATATTTCATGGAATTAATGAAACATTTAAAAGTTCAAGAATTTCAATAATATCTGTTTCTATAATTTATTATAATGGATGTGTTAGGCGGAGAGAATTTCTCTGGTTGATGAAATTAGATTGACTTTGTTAACACTGGTTAACTAATATATTAATAAAGATACACAGACTGCCTGGACTTTACAATAGAGAATGGTTAAGGTAGAGTGGTAAATGGGTAATGACTGGCTGTATTGAACTGTATCCCATGGACTGTCCGTCGCCATATTTATACAGTTTCTCCCACTCCAGTCCGAGAGAGTGGTTTGGGTTTGTTTCTCTTGTCTTTACTCTCTTTCGTTGCTGATCTCTCCTTGGTGCTGTTACAATTATCATTATCGTTTGTGTTTTCAGTAAATAATAAATATCTGCTTCAAAAATCTACCATTATCAATATTGTTTTCTGTAATTTATTAAATATTTGTTTCTATAATTTACTATTATCACTTTTTTGTTTTCTGTAAAAATTAAATATTTTTTTAAATTTCTTAATTAAATTTATTATTTTATACAATAATAACTAGCCCATGTAATAATGTACATTGGAGAATGTGGAAGAATTAACTGAGTAATAACGCCTGGAGAAAAAGGAACAAACAAAAAACAGATCATTCGTTAAAAACTGTTTTCATACTCAGAAGACGACTCAAAACATAATATATTTCGCGCGAAAATTTATATGATTCAATCACAATATTTCCTCTTATCAGGAATAAGTGAATGTAATATACATTTAACGAAAATACTTGGTGAAAATTTTATATAGTCTCTAAAATCTTAAACGTAATAATAATTTCAAAATCAATGAATTTTTTTTATTGCAACAGACCAGTAATATGTTTCTTATTTGCAATGATTATATAAAATGACAGCCATCTTCTTAGCTTTATTTTCTGCAACATTTACTAAGAAAAAACTACCAAGACTAAGTGGATCGTAAAAGTGTTGGCTGTATAAACTAATTTAAATTAAAAATAAATAAATAAATAAATAAATAAATAATAAAACAGCAAATTTTCTGAAAACTATGAAACAAAATTTGTTTAAATTTTCGTTTATTATTCAAATACTTGTACGAAAATAATCAATTATAAGCCGTAATTGCTAAAAGTAATTTTTTAATGATAATACGCTATCAAGTAAAAATAATTTTCAAAATTTGTATTCGTAAAAGTTTTCGTACTTTTTTAAAATACTCTGAAACTTTCTCAATTTTTTTAAGGGTCCTTCTCCCTAGTCATGTTAATATCATAATATCATTTAATAGGAATGCAGTCTTTAAATATTTTTTTTACAATTTGAAGACTATACTTTTTTTTTTTCTTTTTAAGAAGAAATAACTTCATATTTAAATTGATTGGATTCATTTTTATTTTTACTTTCTCTTACTCCTAGTAAGAGGAAGTATTGTAATCGTTTCAAATTATCGATATTGAGTTTTCACCGGAAATATCCGTTTTGAGGTCCCCTGAGTCCAAAAAAGTGGTTTTTAGCAAATTCCTCAACCTCTTTCCACTTTACAAGTTTTTTTTATTTTACGTTTTTTGCGATTTTCTCAAAAATGGCTCCAACGATTTTCTTCAAACTTAGCATATCAACTACACATACTAACAGCTACAACTTTTATTTGAAACATTTCACCGGAAAAATTCATTTAAGTGCAGTTCTGGGGGAGAGGTGGTGGGGTTAGGTTTTCATTTAAAGTGCTATTTCAGTTTATTATACAATTCTGCCATCTAAATAATGTTAATTAGAATTCAATATGTGGTTGAAATTCCGAGTTTGAAAAATTCGATAACCGGAAGTGCGTTTACTTTATCAGTTTACTGAATGATTTTTTTTCACTTTTTCGCGATTTTTTCAAAAATGGCTCCGACGATTTTCTTGAAACTTCTAATTTAAACTAAACATGCAAAGATCTACATCATTTATTTAAAACATTTACTACATTATTTAAGGGCACTTTTTGGGAAGGGGTGTGGTTACAGCTTCTTCTAAAGTGCTATCATAGTTGATTATACAATTCTATCATCCAAACAAAATTAATTAGAAATAAATAGATTGCTAAAATTCCGAGTTCCAATAAAATTAGTAAACCGCAAGTGCACTTTTACTGAACAGTTTTTCAGTTTTCGATGAATTTCGTTAAATTTGATGCACAACCTATAAAATTTGTCAATTATAATTTTGAGAACCGGAGTAACAAAAAGTTGTGTGAGTGTTTCACACTAGATTTTTATTATTATATACCTACTTGTATCATTTTTACTCGCTACATGCATAGCGTGTGGTTAATTCTTAGTAAAAGAGAAGAAAAATTTACCTTTTCCCAGATATGGTCACAAGTATCTTTTTTCATGATATGTAATGGGTTGAAATTACTCCCTTCCCCAAGTTCACTATAATTCTTCTTCAAGTTTGTAAGAAAGCAAAGAAGAAGGAACTGGAAGGAGAACTTGAAGAGAGAGGTTTAGTTCAGCCCATGTATATAAGAGCTTGTAATTCTAAAGAGAGGATCATTGTTTGAATCACCGTCAAACCGACAACATATAACATACCTTCGCTCTGCCAGTCTGTCTGTCACTCTCTTCTCACGCTATCATTCTCTTGTTCTATAATATTACTAGGCCTTCAAGTTCACTACAATTCTCTCTCAAGTGGGCAAACTAGGAGAAACTGGAAGGAGAAGTTCGAGAAAGAGAGAGAGGGTTGGTTAAGCCGCCTGTATATAAGAGCTTGTAATTCTAAAGAGAGGATCATTATTTGAATCACCGTCAAACCGACAACAAACAACGCACTTTCATTCTGCCAGACAGTCTGTTACTCTCTTGACACGCTACCATTCTCTCGTTCTATTACAGCTCTATAAAGTCCTTGAAGTATGATATTACAGTGTAAAGTTCTTGCAGTGTTTGTCATTTTGCACTTAATATATACAGTGTTCAGATAAGTCTAAAAGTCACTTAACCGAATTACTTTTCCTTCCTATTAACCCATCCTAAACATTCTACTACATGATGTAACTTTAAAAATAAAGCCCTACTTGGGGATTGCAAACATTGAACCTCTGGAATGCATTTCAATATTTTAATATTGTTATTAATGGCAATAACGTATTTCATAAAAATCTAGATTTTGAATGAAATTTGTCAAATAAAATTTGAGAATTGCTACTACAAAAGAGAAACTACTACAAGTTTTATGTCAGATATTGATCATTATAGTTAAATATTATTATTACTGTTTTTAAACTTGCTAAAGAAATTAGAACCAGCCTACAACTAAATGCTACAAAGTTATTGATCTCTCTCTGTGTTATATTTATATTACGATAAAAGTAATAGTAAAGTTATTTTTGTTATGGCAATATTAATAGCGGCACTTATCTTTCTCTATCGCTTCAACAAGTTATAGAAATATTTTTTTATGAATGTGATTGGATCATCGAGTTGATTTTACTTTCTAGTACTATTAAACGTGGAAATATTGCAATCGTAACAAACTTTTCAATATTGAGGGTCTCCAGAAATGTGTATATTAACTTGCTTGGCCTTTAGGCTTGTATGAGAATAAATAAATAAGAATTGCAGAAAGGTAAATCTTGTTATTTTGTTTGTTTTCCCCAAGTGACAGGACACGACACTTCCACCATCACATTCGGGCAACTTGAGGTGAAAAGTTGTTGATTTTATATATTAAACAAAGGGGAAATCATAAAATAGTACAAACAACATATTTATTTGTTAAAATTAAAAAAAATTAAAGCTTGTGGATCTTATATATGTGGTTGGTTTCGCAGAGCTAGAAAGCATCAGAGATATTTTCCGTGATAGTCTGCTTCTTTTTGTAGTCATCGACCGGTTTTAGGCGTTCGCCCATCTTCAGGATGCTTTTTGTCAAACAGTGGGATAAAGATTTGCACAAAGCAGGTTTAGTTGATACGCTCAATGTGCGTAAAAAGCATCCAGTGCAATGTGTAGTTCTTTGGGAAGAAATACAAATTATTTTAGAATTAAGTGAAATATATTAGTTATTATCTATGTAATATTGGTTGTTACTTAATGCAATTCCAAGAATGGGTTTTTACGAAGGTTGGGTGAAACAATAGGAACAGTTAGAAAGGTAAAATAGTACCCTGTGTAGTACAATAAAAGGGAATTTCCCTTTCTTTCTCCCTCCAATGGAGGTGGGATCTTATATATGTGGATAGCCTCAAATAGTGGAGGATATAATTTTGGTGGTAAAGGAAATCATGCTCAGTGGCAATTTATAGAACATGTCGTAGTGTTTATACGAGAGTTAAGGCCCAACCTTCAGCTTATAAACCCTTATAATATTGTAAGTTGTACAAATTAATATAGTTACTGTTTAAGTATTATTTTAATATTATTTAAAGAATAAGATTTTATTAGTGGTCTAAATTGTTTAATTATATGTATTTCTTTTTTTTATGGTTATTCTCTAATAATTTTTTTATCCCTTAATCAATCCAGATAACTCACAGACCTCATGAGATCCCTTTAGAGAAGATTTAAATTAAAAATTATAATTATTTACTATTTTGAATTTTTTTTTTTATACCATCCCAATACACATAATATTACACCTGATGATGGGCGAACACCTGAAACCGGGTCGATGACCCCAAAAAGAACCAGGCTATCACGGAAAATATCTCTACAAAATAAAGCTTATTTTTCTAGGCGGGATTAACATCCAACTAACAAATTACGTGGCAGTTATAGTGGGGGCTGGATCTGTGGACCTCTCAGCTACAAGGTCTATGCTTATAACCACTACATCAACACCCGCCCCTGTTTGTTAAAAAGTTTATTTTTATATATTTTTACTTTCTCTTAGTGACGTAAGAGACAAAAATGTGAGTTTTTTTCCTGGAAATATTTTTCTGAGGTCCCCTGATTACGAAAAAAAATGTTTTAGCGAACGACTGTGTGTGTGTATATATGAAAAACTTAAAAAAAAATCTTGAGCTTGAGCGTATTGTGTTTAGGTATTACTACCGCCTCTAACAGTGAAAGTGTGGACAAAATTCCATGTATAGGAAATACAAGTTATGTATAGTATTTTCAGTTCTTCACGAATGTGTAGAATGCCATCCCACTTTGTATACATCCTATACAATAAATACCTATAACTTTAACTTTTGTTTGAAATATTTAGCCAAAAAAATATATGTTTTGGGAGTACCAGGGGGGTAAAACAATGTTAAGCTTTACTTTAAATTACCACTACAGTACAATATTTGGTTGGACCTATATAATATTATCAAATTGCATTTAGAAGTATTATAACGAAGACAATAGGTTAATTGCAAAATGATAAATGTTTTTTGACTTTTTTGAATTTTCTCGTAAACGGCTGTAAGGTTACGCATTAAAAACTTGCAATCCTAAGTTGCCTTCAGATCAAAAATGTGATCACTTCAAATACACGTTTCTCATCTTCAGTTAACGCAATTGCATTTCTATTATTGCATTAAGTGATTTTGAAGAATAACCACCTTATAGATTTAAGATACCTATCAAAAAAGTTAATAGACTCTGGTTTGCAATTGTAATGATGTATTAAATAAAATAAAAAAATAATAATTAGTATTAATAGTGTAGTTCAAAAAGTGATAGTTACTTTACACAAGAATCTTGGAGAATCTAGTACCATTCTTTTATAACAGTAATAAAACAGATCCAACTACGCACAAGAACAGTTAATACCAATTTTCTGATTATTTGAATGTTTTCCCATCGTTTGAAGACTACAAACAAACACCGCAAGGAATGCAACGTTTCTCAAGATAGTGAAGCGAGCAAATTGGTTCAAATGCATACTTTGAACATTTCTTATTTTTCTAGATTTGTAAAAAATTTTATTCTTACATTTCAAATAAAATTATGAGTTTTATTTGTTATTGAATTCTTTAAATTTTATTAATGGAAACATTCTCATTGTGAGATAATGCTGACATCAATAAATTGAAAATCGTCATCCTTGCTACGAAAAAAAACCATGCGCTATCGTGCGTCCTAATACAAAACTCAATGATCGTGCTCTTTCTTCATTGAATGTGAGATACAAGGACAGACAAGGGATTCACAAAGCAAGATGCACAGAGTAGAAAAATCAACAAGCGTCTAATTCTGATTAGACGATCGATTTGAAGGTGGTAATCATGGTTTGCAACCAAAAATTAGATGCTTTTATAACCAATTATATAGAGGGTCCTATCAAACCTTACCTAGGGCAGACGCCAAGTAGGAAGTCTTACTTTTCTTACTAACAGTTGGTAGGAAGTTGAAGCTGGAGGAGAACACATGATTTAATTGAATAAACAATCATCTGTTGAGGTAATTCGTCACATAATTGCTGGAGACTTCGTACAAACATCAACCATTCCAAGTTGGACATCATGCCCAACCTTCACGGAGTTTTTACCTTCTTCTGCCAGACCACAGCACTGGATTGACGAATACCTAAAACTGTGTGAGACAATCATCCCGCTATAAGCAGGCTCTAATTCCCACAAAGAACCAGGATCGAGAATTTTAGCAAGTCCTAAAATCAACCCTCACGATTAACCTTGAGGGTAAACAATACTTGAAGAGTAAAATGAAAACTTGAAGAAATTCCCACAAACGACCAAGAAGAAAAGAGACTGCCAAGAATCAAGAGCATAATGCTGTTTAGGAATTTTTAATGCAGACTCATTGTGAAACTCAGAAGTCTTAATCAAGAAATTAATCGTAACCAACAATCAACTGCTTCAATACGCTTTCTGCCAAAAGCTTTCACCGTACTACGCTACCAAACTAATCGATTGCTAGAACAAATGAAAGTTCCAATTAGACACGTTACTCTTAAGCGACATACAATAGCCAGCGCTAACAATCTATACCCATATCAACATCACCAAGGGGAGAGATTAGCTAAGTGGTTAGCGTACTGGACTCCTACGCGGAGGATCCGGGTTCGAGTCCAGCTTTGCTATCCCTTAGATTTTTTTCTTCCTAGGAGCCTTGGCAGTTCACTGTCCGGTGATGGACAGTGTTGTCTGTAACGAGAGAACACTGTTGTCCGGAAGCCGGCATGCACTGAGAAGGCTCCGGGCGCCTATGACCATAGAAGTTGACGCACTTTAAATTTAAAAAAAAATATCAATATCACCACTCATCGTTCAGCCAATCTAATACTAATATACTCTTTACACCCCATAAATAAGTAAATATAAATTCTATAAGTAATGAGTAAAAGAACTACTTTCTTGTAACCTAAAAATGAAAATATAATTTTTCGAAACTTCTTATTAGGAACTTAAATTTTTGGACCAACTAACCCAAATGTTAGTAATTGTTTTGCTTGAGCGAGAGTTAACGAAGCAGTAAAGTTCTTATATTGATTGATTTATTTATTTATATTCGTTCCTTTCTTTTTTTTACTTACTCTAAATGCTGTTAGAGGAAGTAATTGCGATTGTGTCTAATTTTCGATATCGAGTTTTCACCGGAAATACCGGTTTTAGGTCTTTGCGTCCATAAAAAGTTGTTTTTAGAAAATGATGTGTGTGTGTGTGTGTGAACAGCATAGCTCAAAACTGAAAAAAAATGCAGATTGTTCAAACATTCACATTTCGTGAGGGAATTCGACAAAATTAGGAGGAGGTTATGTGACAAAATTTCTAAACCGAAAGTAACACAGATTCAATGGATTTTTCAGTTTTTGCAATATTCTCAAAAGCGGCTACAACCAGTTTTCTTTAAAACTCGCTTATTAACTACACACACCCTCACATAGGTATACCAAAAGCTCCAATTTTTATTTATTAACATAAATTCATTTAAGGGGATATTTTGGGGGAAAACGGTACATTTATGTTTTTCTAAAGCGCTATTTTATGTTATTGTAATAGGATCAGAAGAGAGTGATCTATAGCAGAGAGAGAGACACAAAAATTTGACAGTCTCACTCATTACTTACGCCAGACTAGAATGGGAGACTCGGTAAATATACAGCTGAGCTAGCCTTATAGAGGGACAATCTTGAGAACAGTTTGGACCGCAGTTACTACGTTTCAGCAACCAAATACTACTTTTCTCTTTACTCACTTTAAATCTCTTACTACCAATGTCTATATTCGTATAAAGTTCTGGCAGTCTGTGTTACTATCTTATTATACAGTGTTCAGCTTACTATCTCATTATACAGTGTTACTATCTCAACATACCAGTGTTTATTTATTTTTCAAACCCAATTCTCTCTTTCTAATACCCATTGTATTATTATATTATTTTATCACCTAACATAAACAGAATAACATAAATAGAATTAAGTATATTGTCATAATGCGGAATTTGAAGAAAAAATTGGTTGACTGGCATGCGCTTTTAGTAAACAGTTATTTCAATTATTTACGATTTTATCTATAAGCAACGACGGATTTCATTAAGTTCTTAAACTAACATGAATATAGAGACTTATCGCTTTTGATATAAAATTGAAGACAAGCAAACATTTAGTAAAGAATTGTAAGTTTGAGGAAAATTTGTGACTTAAATCTGTGTAAACTGCAGTAAGACAAAAACCGTTTGATTATTTCACACCAGATATTTGGTTTTCAGGATGTGATCGAGCTAAATATAAACAGATATTTACTATCTAAATTCTAACAGCCATATCGGCCAATGTTGAACACTATAGCCAATATAAAAACAAAAAAATCTGGTATGAAATACTCACACCACTTTCCCTTACTCCAGTTCTAAAAATTATAAATATAACAAAGTTTATAGTTTGTGTAGCAAATTTAACGAAATTCGTCGAATACTGAAAAAAACTGTTCAGTAAAAGCGCACTTCCGATTTAATAATTTTCTTGAAACTCGGAAATTTACCAATCTATTTATTTCTAATTAATTTTGTTTTGATGATAGAATTGTATAATCAATTAGATAGCACTTAAAGGAAGCTCTAACCCCACCACTCCCCATAAGTGCCCTTAAATGAATTTTCCCAGAGAAATGTTTTAAATAAATGATGTAGATCATTGCATGTTTAGTTTATATTAGAAGTTTCAAGAAAATCGTCTGAGCCATTTTTGAGAAAATCGCGAAAAAAAGTGAACGCACTTCCGGTCATCCGATTTTTTTTCAAACACGGAATTTCAACAACATATTCAATTTTTATTAACATTATTTAAATGGCAGAATTGTCTAATAAACTGAAACAGCACTTTAGATGAAAACCTAACCCCACCTCTCCACCAGAAGTGCCTTTAAATGAATTTTCCCAGAGAAATATCTCAAATAAATGTTGTAGTTGCTAGTATGTGTAGTTGATATAGAAAAGTTTGAAGAAAATCGTTGCAGTGTTTTTTGAGAAAATCGCAATAAGGTAAAAAAAACAACTAGTAAAGTGGCACTTCCGGTTGAGGAATTTTGACAGATGACCCACATTCGGATCTCATGGTGATAACTAAACGGAATATCAGGTTCGAACTTTCTACGATTTTTCGTTTTTGAGCTATCCTGTTCACATACATACACACACACACGCCACACACACACACACAGACCATTTGCTAAAAACCACTTTTGTGCACTCAGGGGACCTCAGAACGGATATTTCCGGTGAAAAAATCAATATCGAAAATTTGACACGATTACTAGGAGTAAGAGAAAGTAAAAATTGATGAGATTTTGATTGTAAATATTGTTCACATTCTCTGTCAAAACTTTATATTTGAAAATAATTCAAAGAATTCAATATATGAAGACAAATATAAATTTAAATAATATCGCTGCTTCTACAACTTTTATTTATTTATTTATTTTTTTTAAAAAAAAGCTTCCTCAATATTGAGGTTTCCCTCATTTTCCATTAAATATATATAAAATATAATTTGGTTTTCCCTTTTACTTCAATATATCCACTCATAATCCTCTTTAACATAATATGTACCTTTGTGTACATATGTAGATGTCTCATATGTAAAATATATGTAGGCGTACCTATGTGTATATATTGAGTACTATGTTACAACTGGAGTGTGTAGGTGCGTATGTAGGCGCCCTCGGGCGCTCATTGTAGGTGGGAGTGATAGGATTTCTCTCTTGGATTTTATTTCTATCAAATTATTTAACATAAATTTGTTTTAAATTGGTAAAAAAAAATTCCAAAGATGTCTTTAATAAAGAAAACTCTACAATTTCATTAAATACTTAAATTATTGAAATAAAATTAATATACTAAGGAGAAAGCATTATTTTATTTCAATTAGTAATAAAATCATAATCCTAGAGGATTATTTTAATTTGAAATATGTTCCAAGAGAAAAATTCATTTTTGGAAGTTTCAGTACGAAGCTTCAATGCTATGTTTTCCTATAAAGTGTCATTTCAGTACAACTAATGGCTTTGACACTAATATAATAATATCAAGATTACTTAAATTTACTGTTATAATGCAAAGTTTATAGAAAATCGAATAACGGAATTAGTTTTGTTTAGTTGCGAAATTTATCGAATAGCTTTTTGAGTTGTGTGTTAAGTTTTTGTTTATTTTGTAGTGGAATCTGGTGTATCGTATCGGATGATCAGATCCCACCGCTGCCACCAGATGTAGTGGAATCAATTGTCGTGATTCCTTGTATAGGGACGCGCTCAGAACTCAAGTATAACTGCTGCTGTAAAATGGATACTGATATAATAATGTGGCTACTGGTATAATGATGAATGATATAATGATCCCCTCATCCAGTGGAGCGAAGTTTATATTAGTCTTACTCACACACTATCAAGTTCTCACACTTAGACATCTCTAGTAGCGTGCGACCTTGTTTAGGTCGGCGACCAGTGATTCAGGTCAGTTGCCAGATTTGGTCGCTCATCGGCGACTTTCAAAGCCCAGGTGGCTTCTGTTCAATAGATAGGGCTTTATCGGTGCTCGTCTTTGATACCTTTGTGCAGCGGCCGGCTGTGGGGCCACTAGTTATAAATTATTCTTTCCTTTTGTTATATTTTGTAGGCTTTGACATTGCTATGTCATTACAATTTCAACAGATATCTTTTTCAAAGTACTACGAACTCATTTTGACAACATTAATTTTTCTTTCTAGCCGAGCAAAGGCCACAATCTGGGCGCCGATATAATAGTTGTGTCTACTTCAACTGGCTTTAAATCCCCATAATCCTTCCACTTCCACGGCAACAGGATATCTGTAATTTCCAAATACCTTGTAATATCCGCTAAAGCGATTTTAGTTAGCAATCTCGTTTACCTTCTGTAAAAGCAATACTAGCGTTTGTACTGACAATGATCTTATGAAGATTATGAGCCTCTGAAAATTGCCGGTCCGAATTATCTATGTACCATTGGCTTAGAATAGATCACAATGCTGTTTTTTGCACCTCAACAAGTTGAGCAGGCCCTTTTTTATTGCAAGCCCATTCAATAAAATGTTTTTTCTTCTCTGATTATTATTATTATTATTATTATTCCTGGAGCATTGATTATTTTTATTTATCCGCTTGAGACGGGATTGGAGACACAGTTGGTTAATTATTAATTAATTAACTATTTTTCCCATACTGAAAAGGACTGAAACCAATAGACGATTTCTTATCCTTTCAAGACTCTTAGACAAACGATCCAAACTTACTTTAAAAAATAAGCTCACACTATACAAAACTTTACTACGACCAATATGGACTTACGGACTAGAGGTATGGGGATCCACTAAGCATTCCAACGTTTACCGTATCCAATCCTTACAATCCAAAATCCTACGAAAAATCACCAATGCTCCTTATTATGTCTCCAATAAAACCTAACATAATGACCTATCCATTCCATATGTGTCCGACCTAATTAAATCCCGCTATCAAAGATTCCATAACTCCCTGTCCCATCATCATAATCCTTTGGTTCAGCAACTTGCTCAAACCTTACCTGATAATCCTTCTCGACGCCTGAAGCGTCAGTGGCCCCGTGACCTTTTAAATTAACTCCACAACCTTGAAGTAATACCACTGGGTATTTTCTTCCCATTTAAATTAGGTCTTGTAATCATTTATCACATTTGCTTATTGTATATATTGTACAGTTGCAAATAAATTATTGAAGGAAAAAAAAAAAAAAATTAACTATTTTTAATCATTGGCGCCCGGAGCCTTCTCAGTGCACTACCGTCCTCCGGACAATGTTCTCTCCTTACAAACAACAGAGGCTCCTAGGAAGAAAAAATCTAATGGTAGCACAGCTGGAACTTGAACCCGAGTCCTTCGCGTGGGAGTCCAGTACGCCAACCACTTAGCTATTCCCTGCCCTATAATTATTAATTAGAAAATTATTAATATTAGCCAATGCCTACAGAGGAATTAAATCATATGGTTGCTAAACCACAATGTAATACAATGTTTTGATTAATTAACCTCAATTGCCTACTTACCTTTAAACCTTCAGTTTGTTAAGAATAAAAATATAATATTTATATATGTTACTATCAATATTGTTCACAGGGTGAGTGAACTTATATCTATATCATTTATTAATGTAATTAAAGTTTATAAATTAACAAAAGAAAACCCCTTACTAGAATTAATTAAACCTGTCTTAAAGCACCATAAGAGAATAATGCTGATATACATACTTTGTAGTTTTTTTTGTGAGTTCTAAATAAAAGGAATGTAAGGTGTATTGGAGGTGTTTTCCTTTCTACCCTTCCCCGAACTACAGAGCCGGACTAACCGCTCCCAACCCACCTTCACACCACAAAGCCGGCAGGGGCAACCAGTTTCGTGACAAGCTGTCAATAATATGTACAAGTAAATATTACGAGCGGAAAATTATTTATTAATATCATTCGAAATTAAGCTTTAAGTTAAATCACCAGGGCACTGACTTTTAAGGATTAAGGGTTAGTTAGGGATTGCAAGTTTAATGAGAAAAGGATTAACTCGAGAAATAGGGAATTTTATTAGTTTTTACTGTGTGAGACAGAAAAAGCCTTCAAAGGCCTATACTCCACTATTATAAGTAAGAAATAGTAATGAGGTACAAATGTGTTTAAAACGATACAGATTATATATTTTTATCATAGGGCTCCAATTTTTGTGTTTTACTAGCCTTTGCTTTCTATATTCATTCGTTCCGGACTCACCAAGAATTTATGCACTATTCATTTATTTATTTGGTTAGAGAGGAAAGAGCTCGTCGTCCACTATCCTGGTTATTAGTTCCATGTTATGTTAGTGGAGTTAATTAACTGTGTAAACACCAAAGTTAAAGGATAAAATCCAATAAAGTTAAATCTGAAACCTAGTCGCCAAATAAACTGAATCTTGATTCCACTACTATTTCGCGACATCTATTCGAATGTACACTTGACAATTTATTATTTTGCATTATTTCCTTAATATTTTATTCTTAACAGATTTTATAATGTAATAAAATTGTATTTTATATTATTTATAATAATTGTATAATAGATTTTATTTGATTTAATAACTTTGTAGTACTTTCAGAATTTTCATACAGGTTATATTATAATAATATATATATAATTGTGTACAGGGTAAAGCTAGGAGAGATGACGCACATTTCAAAGTTATGCCCTGTATTAAAATATAGGAGATATATTAAAGAGGTAATTCTTATTAAACATATGTCAACTACTATTATCTAAAAAAAAAAAAAAATGTTATTTTTCTAAATAAAGATATTCTCCTTTATTCCAGAAACCAAATACAAATACACTATATTTGGCTGTTTCTTCTACTATGGTAGTATATGTAGTGGAATCGTTTATTGTGATTCCTGAGTTATGTAGTAGATGTCTTGAAGAGGGCGGAAGTTAGTTTAGAGATTATTGGAAGTTAGTGCTCGAATTACTAACACTGAATTTATAAAAATAGACTATATTTTTACAGTAAATTAAATGTAAGAAATGGTAACTATTAATATGAAATACTTAGATAATTTAAAGTTAGAATAACAAATAATTTAAGATGATTAAAATAAATAAACTAAGATGCACAATTATGAAAATAAGTATAAGTAAAACCTGTATAGGGACGCGGAACTGCTGCTCGTATAACGATGTACTCGTATATATTAATCTAATGACGTACTCGTGTATAATGATAAGACCTACTGAAGTATAATAATGATCCCCTCTTCCAATGGGGCGAAGTTTATACTAGTGTTAGCAACACTCACACCAAGACATCTGTCCTAGTGTGCGACCTTGTGCGGCCCTTGGTTAGTTCGGTGACCAGTGATTTAGGTCAGTGGCCAGCTTTATCGGCGCTTGCTTTGATGTAAAGTATTGACCCTTGGTTTTGTTTGTTTGGTCGCGGCCTTGTCCTGAAGACAGCGGCCGGCTAGGCTACTAGTTATAAATTATCTTTTATTCCTGCCATCCTTTGTGAAGATAGAAGCTGGCTGGAACCACTTTGACATTGCTATGACTTTATGTCATTACATATAGATGAAGCACCATAGATAGAAGAGATGCTGTACCTCTCCTTTGTGAAGGAAACATGGCTGATCGACATGAAAGTTGGTAAATACTATGCCTTTAACTATAACGTGGAAATTTTTTATTTCAATTACAATCAATATAGTATATAAAAATTTACTAATGCGTCATGAAAATTCAGGAATTCACCAGATATAGCTGTTGTATATAAATGCTCGTAGAACACACAAAATAACTGAAGAATTTTGCAATACGCTCGCTTCTATCATTCGACTAACTTGTATGACGCCACATGGTGGCATACAAGAGAAGCAAAGCTTGCGTCTTCTCTCCTACCCCCATCATCTCTCCTAGCTTTATTATATATATAATATAAAAATAAGAGAAAGTTTTATATATATATATATCTATATATATATCTGTAGATAAAAAGCGAAGAATAATTAAAAGACAACAAAAGAATGTTATTTTAAAGGTTCGTATAAGTTAAATAAGACAGTTATAAATAATGAGTTATTCTAGTTAAAGCATGGAGAAGGATTATTAACAGATGAATTCATTCTAATTTAGGAATCAATATAAATGTAGAATAATAACAAGTGCAAGTATGGTGGGTTATATAAAAAATTCCAGTTAAATTATTATCGGTAGGATTGTCAAAAGGATGAATAATAAATAAATTGTTAAATAAAGAATTCCTATTTTATTTATATTTAGTAAGCTAGTTGTAGCTGTGAGGCTTTGCCTTCTACAGCTTACGTTTTTTTTTTAGTAAAAAATAAACTTATAAACTTAAAAGTTTTAATATACAACTGAAAAATGATAAAATTATCAATGTAATGCAGCATTTATATCGATTGTATTGATCATAACTACCATTTAGAAATAATTACTATTGGTACTGTAAAATTTTTACAATCGTGTCCAATAAGAGTTTAATGTACATTAAGCATTAATTTAATGTAAAAAGCATTTAAATTCGTTTTCTAATTTAAAAACAATTAAGTCGGCTCGTTGTTTTAAAAAAAAATTCAATTCATAGAATAATTTCCTTTAGTACCAACCGTTCTTCTATCACTGCAATACTTAAAATGAATACATTTAGACATAGTATAAAATCTCGTCGTGAAACACTCACCCAACTTTCTCTTACACGTCAATTTTTTTTTTTTTTTTGTGCTTGGCGCTCCACTCTTTTAAGCTTTCTCGTCCTGCGGCCTCGAGCTGGGATGGCACATCTAACCTGTGCGCTTCCACACACAACATCTTGCTCAGCAAGGCAGGGTGGACCACAGGTATTCGAGGGTCTAACCCAAATGACCCTCTTATAGCATCGATCTAATCGACGGGAGGAGTGTTGGTTATTGTTTGGTGCCAATCCCTTATTAATTAACAACTGGGGTAGACCTCTAATGTAACAAAAAATTACTATGTATTCATTTAAATGAATTTTTTTCCAGAGAAATGTTTTTAAATAAAATTAAGTAGATCATTGTAGTCTAGTTGACATTACAAGTTTGAAGAAATCTTCAAGTCATTTTTGAGAAATCGCAAGAGAGACAAGAAAATACGAACTAGTGAAAAATTCATTTCAGTAAAACTCACTTTCAATTTTTTCAAAACCTTTTCCGATTTTTTTAAAACTACTCGGAATTCAACAACACTTTAATTCTAATTACTATATTGATTTAGATAAGCATAATTGTATAATACACTGAAAAGCACTTTACAGAAACTAACCCCACCCTTTTCCGCCAAAAGTGCCCTTAAGTGATTTTTTTAGAGGAATGTTTTAAATAAAAGTAAGATCTTCGTATGTTAGCAGTTGACAATAGTCAATTTAAAAAAACCCCCTCGTTGCAGCCATTTTTGAGAAATTGCAAGAAGTAAAAAAAAAAACATAAAAAAAATAAGTAAAGTGCTACTTTCCGGTTTAAGGAATTAACCGCTGACCAACTGTCGGATCCAATTGGTGATACTAAACGGAATATCAAGTTTTCAACTTCTCAGATATTGGTTTTTGTTTTGAGCGATTGCTGTCACTGCACACACACTCCATTTTCTAAAACCACTTTTTTCGACACAGGTTACCTCAAACGGGATATTTCCAGTGTAACCTCGATTTCGAAATTGGACACGATTCAATACTTCCTTTTTACTAGTAAGTAAGAAAAAAGTAAATTAATTTTTGATAGTTTGGGGGGGGGGGGGGCAATTTGTGGTGTTCTTTAAACCTGCTATTGGAGCGGTATTTACATCCGGCTTGAGCGTAGAGCTTGAGGAGTTGGTACTTGTCCCCACCACCTATTTGGGACAAGTGAATAAAATTTGAAGGTTCAATATAAACTGTCCCACTTTCTATCTACATAATTGTTTTAAAATGTATTTACCAAAGCTGAATGTATTTTATCGGTCTGAATGCATTATTGCGAGAAGTATTTATTAGTAGAATGTGTTTTCTTTTAGGTACATGAAAGTATTTATTGGCGAGCATGTTGGCATGATGCTTAGATATTTTTTTCTTTAATTCAGGTTGAAAGACAATTATAAAAGTAATTTCCAACCCCATAGCTTAAGTTAACTTCTTTTGATCATTTTAAGGATTCAGGACCATTAGTGGTTACAGTACGCACATCCAATTTGTACAGTAAATGCCTCCTCCTACGATATTATTGTATGATAAGTAATTATTAATTAAATGATCAACTTATTATTGTTTTGTAAATATCTCGTAATAACACCTTTATATAGATATATATATACATACATTATATTTATTATATTTCTCTTGGGGTTTCCACAAATCGTGGTTCCCTTCAGCCATCGGCGCAATTGCCCTCTTCCAAGCAAACGACCTCTGCTTGCTCTTCCGTCAGGTCATAACCAGCCATCATCTCCGCCACCCGGGCACTATATAGATATATGTAATTATATATATATCTATATATATCAATTGAGCTTAAAGGCACTTCTGGGTGAAGGGAGGGGTTAGGTTTTACTCTTAAGTGCTATTTCAATTTACTATACAATACTAATATCTAAATAATATTAATTAAAATTAAATGTGTTGTTGAAATTACGAGTTTGAAGAAGATCTGATGACTGGATTACTAGGAAGTATTTTTCAGTTTTCTGCTATTTTCTCTAAAACGACTCGAACTATTATGCGAGTTTTTCTTACTGCAATTTTGATCTTTTGATTTATATATTCATTTATAGCGGCTACACATGTGGGTGTAGTGGTTATGAGCATGGACTTGTAAGTGGAAGGTTCCCAGTTCGAGTCCCGCTATAACTGCTAAATTTTATGCTGGTTTCAAAAATGTGGATATTAACATAGATGCTTTCGCCACCGTCCACAACACCTAATTTGGTAGTTGGACGTTAAGCCCGCCTGAAAAAATAGATATTACTTTACTATAGCGGTTACCAACCAGTTGCAAATTTCACAAAAACCGCTGAAAATTGAAAAATCTATACAGTTAGCGGATCAATATCTTATTTGTAGCGTTCTCTATATCATGTTTGAAATTTCTGCGATTTTTTTAAAATTTTTTAATTACGTTGGCTCCATACAAAAACACACACGAACTGAAAAATTTCAAAAATATATACTTTTCCGGACTCATGGAACTCAAAATATGCATTTTCAATGAATAATTAATTTTGAAAATTTTGACACGAACAGAATACTCCCTCTTACAGTAGTAAGAGAGAAAAAAATATCTTAACATTTCATACTCACTCCATAACATTTCAGTGATAATTTTTAAAAGGAATTGTGAATTTTATTAATCCACGATGAAATAACGATAACTAACATTAATTCCTTTAAACAAATGATCATTTTCAATTGAAAACTTTTATTAATCCACGATGAAATAACGATAACTAACATTAATACCTTTAAACAAATGATCATTTCAATTGAAAACTTTTATTAATCCACGATGAAATAACGATAACAACATTAGTACCTTTAAACAATGGATCCTTTTCAATGAAAACTAACGTTTATTAATCCCGATGAATAACGATAACTAACATGAAGACCTTAAACAAATGATCATTTCAATTGAAAACTTTATTAATCACGATGAAATAACGTAACTTAACATAAACTTGAAACAAATGAGCATTGCAATTGAAAACTTTTATTAATCCACGATGAAATAACGATAACAACATTAGTACCTTTAAACAAATGATCATTTTCAATTGAAAACTTTTATTAATCCACGATGAAATAACGATAACTAACATTAATACCTTTAAACAAATGATCATTTTCAATTGAAAACTTTTATTAATCCACGATGAAATAACGATAACTAACATTAATACCTTTAAACAAATGATCATTTCAATTGAAAACTTTTATTAATCCACGATGAAATAACGATAACAACATTAGTACCTTTAAACAAATGATAATTTTCAATTGAAAACTTTTACTAATCCACAATAAGATAACGATAAATAACATTAGTACCTTTAAACAAACATTATTAGCTCTTTTAATTTTGTAATACAACAAAATTTTTTTTTTATAGTTTTATCTTTGTCATCATTGATCTAAATATTTTAATTTATACTTGTAATCTCATTTTTAATGTCTTGTCTGTTTATATATATGTGTGAGTATGTGAGTTTTTGTTTGTATATACGTTTGTTCGGCGTTTTGAATGTATTTAATGTTACGAGGAATGTCCCAAGGTAATGGGAAACGACACAAATACTCATATAAAGCCTGCCGGAGGAAGCCTCTAAGATTTCACTTCAAATACCGGAATACTGCACTAGTTGTTCACCTTCGGTTTGGTTTTTTTTTTCTCTCTTTAGCACAGTCAGAACAACACACTAAATTAAATTTATTTATTTATTTTTTTTAAAAAAAAAAAGAAGGAATGGGGACAACATATACCTACTTAAAACTTTAATTTACTTTATATAAAATATATTACAAAATATACTTTTAATTTTATTGATTTAAATAAAATAATAATCATGTATATATATATATATATACACATATATTTACCATTATTTAATCTTGATGATCATGTTATCCAAAATTACAATATTTTTGTTTTATCAAATCATTTCGTGGGAACTCTACATACAAAAAAAAAATAAATAAATAAACGAAACGTTATAAACCTTACATTAACCATGAAATAAAACTCTTTAAAAAAAATATATATATATATAAAAGAGGAATGTTTTTAATGTATATTTGCACACTTATTTTGTAACACTCACCTGAATTGTTACAAAAATTATGATCTTTAAAGTTTCAATTTATGACACTAAAATTTTGTTCAACATATTACATTAGTTTAGTATGTTTGTAATTTGATAGAAACTTGGTGTTTAAAATTAATGTGACCATAAAGTATAAACAAACAACGAGCTGGCATTGTATCCCCCAAAAAATAAATAATAAATAAATTTCTATAATACATAATGAGTGGTGTAATAAAATTTTGTGTAGAATTTGAGAGTTAGAGAATTTAACTATACTCACGGATTCATTGGCAAAATATTGTTTAAAGCAAAAGATATTGCAAGGATTTTACAGTTAAAACAAAAAGATAAAAAGAAAAAGTGGCGTAAGGCTAATAGAGCAGAGCGGTGTGACAGACTAGGCTGGTAGAGTGTTGCCTTCTTGAAGGTTGAAGGTACTATGTAACATTCAATAGACCACTGCCGCTTTTATGATGATCGATCCAACCCCTGAATTCCCCTTCTTTGGTGTTGGCGGGTCTTGACTTCTCTAGGTAGTCATGACTGTAATGTTTAGACAGTTGTATTAGAATGAAGTGTACTGTTGCGCCTCCTAAGATGTCTTAGATTACCTATCGGTGGATGTTTTTATGTCTTAGTGCGCGTCAGTACACGGCAGTAGCTTTTACAAAATGGGTACAGTTATAGAAGAGTTCAGCGCTATAGCTAGTCGTTCGAGAATTAATTAAGGAAATTTTGTAATTTTGAGTTCAGAAGAGTGCATGACAAAGAAGAGAATTAGGGTTGCAGCCTTGTCCCAGACTATTGAGATGACTTTTTATTAGATGAAAGCAAACAGATTAAGTAGAACCCGCAAATTGTCCTTCCTCCTTAATCTATGGTAGCTATCAACTCCTAATTTAACATTTTTCTCTCTAAATCAAAATGAATCAGAAATATTAAACTAATAATTTTAAATTCTGTATTATTTTTCTTAAAATTAATAATAATCTAAACGAGATGATTACACGGCGATGGCCAGTGGAGTTTTTTTTAAAGAAAACAGAATTCTTTATCGCTCAGAAAGAATTCTGTTTTCTATAAAAAACTACTCAAGCCATTGCCATATTTAAAACTATTTTAATAATAATTTAATTACAAAATTCAATTTTATTTATTTATTTATTTGAATTGTTACACCAGCGCTAATTGTGCTATAAGTAACACTGACAAACTCGTAGTTTTAATGTAGTCGTTGTTTCCCCATTGAGGTTCAATGTGGAAACCCAATGTGGTTCAAGTCTGGGACAATCTCTTGTATCGTAAATTAAAGTTCCAGTCTTTTCAGGTATGGTGTGATGGGTTCCACGTAGTCTTTTGTCGATGCAGAGCCCCAGATAACGGACGAGTTGTACTGAAATCAAGAATTCAATAATATTTATTGAGATAGGGTTAATGATAGGATAAACAATTTACTTGCAGAACGGAGATTGGTAAAGCTCATTACATATAATTAATTCTGGAAATCAGGAATTTCATAAATAAAACTAAATTTTGAATATCAGTGTTCGCATTATTGTTGAATTTTGGTCTTTCTTTTCCCAAAGATCAGGCTCAAGGAAAATTCTAAGGTTTACGTCCAAGATTGGTAATGTCTCATCGTGCCCTATAGTGGTTGGTCAGTCACCGACAGTGACAACTTCATAATAACAACTTTCATAACAACTTCTTTAATATATTTCAGAATTTATACACACGTACGAGTATATAATGTACATTTTTCTGATTAATAAGTATCGAAAATTGATATATTTTTTATTCTTGCTGTTGCCAGTAATCAAATGTTTTCTATTGCATTATATGAGAAATCATTTAAGGCAAATTATCCTGCCTCTCATCAAGCTGGACGTTATAAAAATAAAGTCGTCAATTGACGTTGAGTATAGTATTTCCTACCTCTTCTTTATGATTTTTGTTAATAGACAAGACACCCAAATCAAATTAAATCCGTAAATGACAAGACAACATCATTTCCAGATAACATGCTAATCTCGGTAACATAATAAAATCTCTGAAAATTTAAAATAATTAATTCAAATAAACGATATTATTTATAGGCGAAGTTGAAGAAAAAATTAAGTTTGGGGGGGGGGGGGAATCCATGAAATTTGTCGTAAAATGGGATAAAATAAATAATGAAACTTGCAATGCTTTCATATGTTATAAAGCAAGATTTTTATGTGTGTTAAATAACAAAAAGGAAAACAAAAAATTACGAAAATGGGTAGACTAGAAAGGTGTTTCAGGTTACATATGATTGGTCTCATTTCTGGATGGTATTTATTGCTGCCATTTCTAACCCTCAGGCGTTTCATGAAAGATACATTTATATGAATCAGAAATAACTTCCGATACCAGATCAAACAATATATCATATAATGATTTGCATAAAATTCGATTATAAGAATCAATAGATCTGATATGATTTTCTTGTTTATATCTAACATAATATGAGGCTCTAATTCATTCTTAGCACCGTTTTATAATTATGATTGTTTTATTTGAATTTACTTCTTCTCTTTTTACTGTCTCTTAATGCTTACTGTAAGAGGAGTTACTGAAATCTGTCAAATATCTGATATCTAGTTTTCACCGGAAAATACGTTTTGAGGTCCCGTATGTCCGATAAGTTGGTATTTAGAAATTGGTCTGATATGTCTGTCTGTGCAAATGGATAGTAACAGATAATTAAAACTAGATAATTTCGTTTAAGTTCCCTCATGACCTAACAATAAGGTTTTAGTAAAAATAGTTCAAATGGATTCTTAATTTTTCTAATATTTTCACAAACTCCAACGATTTTCTTTAAACTTTGTACATCAACTACACATTCATCGGGAAAATTCGTTTAAGGAAAGTTTTGGGGAAGAGAAGGGGTTATGCTTTTCACTAAAGTGCTGTTTTGGTAATATTAATCAGATTTAAATATGTTGCAACCATTTTTCTGAGTTTTCAGCTGACCGAAAATGCGACTTTACTGAACAGTTTTTTCAATTGTCGGCGCCTTCCTCCATTTAAACCACGTCATTAAACTAGGTCACTATACATACAGAGACCTACCATATTTGTCTGAACTTTTTCCGATAAAAGGAGGTTTTGAAGGAGATGGAGGTTCCAATTTTAATATCACTTTAGCTAATAAAGAACGAAAATACATTAAATACACAATTTACAGTTTGAATAGATTATTTTATAATGTTAACAAAAATAAATCGATATTTAATAATAATATGTATTAAATAGGTTATTAAATACATCCAGGACAAAAGGCGTGGCTTTTAAAAATTGCCAAATAATTCCATAAATCAATTTCTTACATCGGGAACCAGCCTTGGCAGAATTTTGTAAGTTTTGGATCTAAAACATTTTGGTTAATTTGAAATAAAGTAAACTCACTTTCTTCTATTTCAAAATAACTGTTCTATTTTTTCAAATTTTATATATAATCTTATGAAGGACGATTTTATTAAATAATAATAACTTACGGATATTATTATTATTCAATAAAATCGTAATGAAAATTAACAAAAATATAAAAAAAAACTGATTTCCTGTTTTTTAATAGGATCCGAAGAGAAGGATTCTAATTAGCGAGTGAGACTCTCAATTTTGTGTCTCTCATTCTGCTTTAGATCCCTCTCTTCGGAATTTCGAAATAATCATTGAGAGAGACCTACTTACTAAATTCAAAACAATCGTCAATTTCAAAAATCAGGGCATCATCATCCATAAAACAGTCATTCCATTTTTATCAGACACCACATCTACACAAATCAATACTATTCAAGACACAACACTACCCAAAATATTATCAACTCGACATAAAATCATAATTCCGGCACGCACACAAATAGTTAACACATACACACTTCACACGAAAATTCCAAACGGCTCCATACTTCTAATACAACATGAGAGTCTCCCTATAGGACTTTACTTACCATTTTCTATATTCTTGTGGCAGTTTGTGTTAAACAGTGTTCAGGATTAAAATAAAAAAGAAATAAGTAGTGAATGAGACCCTCTCTCTCTGCTTTAGATTCTCTCTTTTCGGATCATATTACATGGTTTACAATAAGGACTTTTGCAGCTGAAAAAACTGTGGATTGGATGGGAGGGATGGCCCACCGAAATATGGTGGCGTTTTAAAAATAAGTCTATGGCACTTTAAGATATGTAAATCCAATATCAGGTCGTTCTTCGGTTGTCAATCATGGGGAATCGCAGAGTGTGAATCATTCCGTATGCGATCATTCCAGTATTATGTAGCGTACTAATCATGAAACGACATGGTGAGCCACCATCTCTGAAAGCTGGTTATCCGGGACTTAAGAACAAGATCAAATCTCCTCAATTATCACAGCCAAACAGATTGTATGCAAAAACTTGTTCGAAAACTGGTCATCTTTTGGATTTTTACTTGAATTAAAAGTACCAAAAAGTGAATAATTTTGAAAAATACCTAACAACTATAAGTAGTGGGTATCACACCCTGGCCGTGTAGCCCAACTAACCATGTTAGCCATGACCGGTTTCGGATAAAAATCATGCTCTGCGTTTGGTGGACTTTTCAAGTAATTTTACATTTTGAGCTTGTTTTCAGACGCAAAGCTATTTGAGACTGAACTTTTGTGCTGAACAGGTAGATTGAGTTTATTAACCGAATTAAAGCTTACTTAAGCAATGTGTTAATGTTTCCGGTCTTATTCAGGTTAAATTAGCATAGTTTGGGGGAAGTAAGCGTTTTGCCTAACCCTGCATCTAAGCTCCGTTGCATCTATTTATGATATTTTCCGGCTCTCAAAAGAAGACACGTTGAAATCATGTAGTAGTGCTGTTATAGCAATGCGAGGAGTTTTCATTTCAAAACTAGGTAGGAGTGGTACTGTAAACCAAACTGATATACTTGCAGGGAAATGTGAAGTTTTATCTTTTGAAGAATAAGCGTCCAGTAAATGATTTTATGTATTTAATTTCAAATATAACTGCTTTATAGAGGAAAGCTTTTGTAACAGCCTAGAATATCTTACTTGAAGTAGGCCTGAAGTGAACATTATAATTTAAAAGCTAAGTATAACTAAAAAAAAAAAAAAACTGCATATCATTCCCCATCATGTGAACACACTTAGCTAACAACATTCTTCTCAATATATAAATTAAAAAAAAGAAAAGAAGCCATATAATTAAAGACTAACTAATCATTAGTTTAATAGCGTAAACAAACCAACAGTTAATGAGGATATAGACAAGTGTAAGTTTAGATTTCTGTTTTTCAATTTAAATTGAAGAATAATGATAGGTACACAAAACTAATAATGGAAGGGAGACCTTCCAAAAAAAATTTGCATTTTCAATAAGTTCTTCTATAACAAACTAATAATTTTGTACTAAAACTCTGTTGGAAAGATGTTTTGAATGATTTAGCAAATTTCCTATATTGACAGATCGCTAGCCTTAAAAAAAACAAAAACAAAAACAAACAAACAAACTAACAGTAACAGTTTTTTTTGACTTTATGCAAATTATTATATACTGGCAATTTATGTAAGACATGATAAATATCAATGTATTATAAATATCTATTTACAGTTTATATTTACATAAAAATTTATAAAATAAATACTTTACGTTATTGTTTTGAATATCTATTCATTTAATTAATAATTATCATTTTTTTTACTTTCTCTTACTCCTAGTAAGAGGAAGTATTGTAATCGTGTTCAAATTTTCGATATCGAGTTTTTCACGGAATATCCGTTTTGAGGTCCCCTGAGTCCAAAAAAGTGGTTTTTAGCGAATGGTCTGTATGTGTGTGTGTAGGTGTGTGTCTGTGTGTATGTATGTATGTGAACAGCATAGCTCAAAAACGAAAAATCGTAGAAAGTTCAAACTTGATATTACGTTTAGGTATCACCATGGGATCTGACGGTGCGTTATGTGTCAATATTCCTCAACCGGAAGTACCACTTTACTAGTTGTTTTTTTTAAGTTTTTGCAATTTTCTCAAAAATGGCTCCGAAGATTTTCTTTAAACTTGCTATATCAACTACACATACAAAGAGCTACAACTTTTATTTGAAACATTTCTACAGGAAAATTCATTTAAGGGCACTTCTGGGGGAGGGGTGGGGTTATTTTTCTCTAAAGTGCTATCACAGTTGATTATACAATTGTATCATCCAAACAAAATTAATTAGAAATAAATACATGGCCAAAATTCCGAGTTTCAAGAAAATTAGTAAACCGGAAGTGCGCTTTTACTGAACAATTTTTTCAGTTTTCGACGAATCTTATTAAATTTGGTACACAAAGTATAAAAGCTGTCAATTATAATTTGGAGAACTGGAGTAAGAGAAAGTTGTGTGAGTGTTTCACACCAGATTTTTTTTTTATAAATTTAATGGTAATTAGTTTCGCTCAATGGTATAATAGAAAGTTTTGCAATTATTGAGTTTTTTTTTTATTCCACGGGCAATACATTTTTTTTTGGGTCCTTTGATGTGAAAAAGTTAATGTTATTTTACGAATGGGCTGTGTATGTGAATAAAATATCTTAAAAAAAGAAAAATCGCAGGAAGTCTGAAGTTCTTGATATTCCTTTTCGGACACTAAATCTTGGATCCGACACCAAGATTTCAGTCGGAAATGCGTCAAACGGTAGTGCGTTCAGTGAGTGCATTAGTGAAATGTGAGTGCATATGTGATTTATTTTTTATCTGATTTACGCCATTTTCTAAAAAAAAAATTGCGTTAACGATTTTTTTTTTTGAAAACTTAGCATTCCTAGTAAATATACATAAAAGCCTATCACTTTTATTGGAAATGTTTGTTTGGAAAATGATTTTTTCATTTTGAATATGGGTAGTTGTAACGTTATGCTTCCCTCTAACGTAGCCTTTCAGTATGGTTCTACTACCCAGAAGGCATTCAATACATTAAGTGCTAAAGTTAGAATTCCGATTATTATTTTATGTTTAATTTAATGCGGGTCGACATCTATGGTCATTGGCGCCCGGAACCTTCTCAGTGCACTGCCAGAGACAAAGTTCTCTCGTTACAGGCGGACAGTGAGCTGTAGACGCTCCTAGGAAGAAAAAAATCTAAGGGTAGCACAGCTGGATTCGAACCCGTGTGGGAGTCCAGTGCGCTAACCACTTAGCTAATCCCTTCCCACCGATTATTATTTTTACTTTCTCTTACTCCTTCCTACTAAAAGGAAGTATTGCAAGAATGTCAAATTTTCAATATCGAGTTTTCACCGGAAATATCCGTTTTGAGGTCCCCTGAGTCTAAAAAAGTGGTTTTTAGCAAAGATGTGTATGTGTGTGTGTGTGTGTGTGTGTCTGTATGTGAACAGCATAGCTCAAAAATGAAAAACCGTAGAAAGCACTGAAACATGATATTCTGTTTAGGTATCTGGATCAGATGCATCTGTCAAAATTCCTCAACCGGAAGTACCACTTTACTTGTATGGTTTTTCTACTTTTTTGCGTTTTTCTCAAAAATGGCTCCTACGATGTTCTTGAATTTTGGTATATCAACTACACATAAACAGCTACAACTTTTATTTAAAACATTTCTCTGGGAAAATTTAATTAAGGGCAGTTATGGGGAAGGGGTGGGGCTAGTTTTTCATCTAAAGTGCTATTTCCGTTTATTAAACAATTCTATCATGTAAATGATGTTAATTAGAGTTAAATATGTTGCTGAAATTCCGAGTTTGAAAAAAAAAATCGGATGACCAGAGGTGCGTTTACTGTACCACTTTACTAAATGATTTTTCCACTTGTTCGCGATTTTCTCAAAAATGGCTCCGACGATTTTCTTTAAACGTATTGTATAAACTAAATATACAAAGACCTACAACTTTTATTTAAAACATTTCTCTAGGAAAATTCATTTAATGGCACTTTTTGGGAAGGGGTGGGGTTATGTTTTACTCTAAAGTACTATCATAGTCGATTATACAATTCTGTCATCGAAACAAAATTAATTAGAAATAAATGGATAGCCAAAATTCCGAATTTCAAGGAAATTAGTTAACCGAAATAGCGCTTTTACTGAACAGTTTTTTTCAGTTTTCGTCGAATTTCATTAAATTTGGTCAATTATAATTTTGAGAACTGGAGTAAGAGAAAGGTGGGTGAGTGTTCATACCAGATTATTTTTTCAAGAAAATTGTTTTACTGGAATGCAGCTTTCTGAGCAATGCAGGATTCTGAGTTTTTCAAAGTTTTCTCAAAAACTATGTCAATGATGTAAAACATTCAGGTCTTTAGATTGGGACTGCGTCAGTGGTTTGTTGTAAACCGCACGTTCCGCCCATATTGTAATATGCTTCTTCAAGTTGGTGCCGCCTCTATAGCGGAAACAACACTGAAGAATCCTATTATAAAATGGGCGAAACGCCGGTTTACAACAAGCCACTGATTAGATATCAACTCGAAGACGTAATTGTTTTATATTACAGCCGCTAAAGCCTGAAAGATTATGTGTATAAATGATTTTCTTAAAGCCTGACCGCACTTGTAAAAACTAGTAACTTTTATTTGGTTTTATCCAAATCCTACCGTATTTTTTTTACAATTTTACTTTCTTGATCAATGAAGTTTTAGATCCACCCTGGTTTTATCTCGTTTAATTACTTATACCCCGCTGTTTGTAAATTATGTATACTGGTTAGTCTAAATTTGTTTCCAAGGCCTACGCCCTAACAAATACATTTTAAAAGCAAAGTTTTCAGGGGAGTATATTGCGATTAAAGAGTCTATTGATTAAAGAAGCCATCTTGCAGAACTATCAACTTACAGCATCCCTTCCAGATTGATTTTTCTCAGAAAATTAAAAAAGATTCTACGAAGAATAAATCCTTTTCAAACACCTGGTAGGCACATGTGATAATAAAACTTCTCTGAATGATGATATATATTGGAATTTCCTTCAACTCTCCAGGTACTATCACTTACTAGATCTAGCTTCTTCGATTGCCCGCTGAGCTTCGTGAGGGAATCTATCAAAATGCAAATTCTTTTTTTCACTCAGACTGATGCATGTCTCTGGTCTTTATGAAGTCCTGGTGTGCTCTCCATAGAAATGCTCTTTTGGCTTCCTCCTCGTTTCTGAGATCTTCTCGAAGAGACTGGTCACTTATCAGATGAAGGAGGTTACTGCACTACTTCTCGCCTGGATGTTGGTAATCTCGTTAACCTTCATCCAACATGCTATGGCACCCAGTTACATTGTTGTTTCTTCCCAGATCGTTGAATTTGCCCAGGCATTCCGACACCATTTTCAATTTAAAGACACGCGAGCACATGGTGGCCTATCTAGCGGGTTAGAGAGTTGAATATAATTTACTTTTATGATTTCTGTAGATGGCATTGAATCAAAGAGATTTAAATTTAATTATATTAATTTTACTTAATTTTTTAAATAAAATTATACTTAAATGTTGATTGTAAAATGCATTAAAATTATTAGGTTTGCTTGTAAAAAATAGTAATAATGATACCTAATCTGAAGGAAATACAAAATAAGCATGTCAGTATCTGTTAACGTGCAAAATAGGCGAACACTCTAATGTTCCCCTTATTATCGGATTGTCGACCTAAGGAACATGCGACTTATAATAAGTAGTTTGTTGTAATAATTGTAGACCTAATTGAATATTTTAATTTAATATTTACACTAGTCCTTTATTTATATTTCACTTTTCTTTATTTTCATTTTTTTTTTTTTTATAACTCGTTAGTCAAGCCACCCGTTTAAAGTAGCGGCTAAATCTAATGAGTATAGTTAGACAAGTGATGTTGTCACGTCAACCAAACAGGTAGGACATAGTGCTGACGAGTTCCCACGAGTATGGCAAGGTCGCTACGTTTATAAGACCAAATAAAAAAAAAAAAAAAAACAGTCAGTTTAAGGATTATATGTGTGTGTGCATTTTTCTGCACTTTGCAATATTTTTTTCTTTCATTTTTATAATAATTGGATTTTTAAATATTTCAGTTTACCTTTCACCACAAAAACTTCCTTTATATGGTAAAGTATTATTTTATTTTATTTTTTGCTGCAAATACTGAGTTTCTGTAGCTTATTCTTTATAAGTAATTATTTATTTTTAGTTCCTAATAATATTTCTACTATTTAAAACCTTAAAATAATTCACTTACACAACTTTTAGCTAGTGATAACTTTTCGAATAATAGATTTTAAAAACTCTAATAGAAAGTGATCTCAGTTTATAGTATTCACAAAATATTAGCAAATGAAATAAATATAAGATATTTACAAATCAAAGTTTTCTAAAATTATTATCAAATTAAAAAAAATAATAAATTATTCGATAAAATTCGATATATTTTTTTTTTTATTATTATTTTAAAAATAATTTTAGATTAAACGCTAAATTCTATAAACAGCCCATGATTTTTGTAATATGATGTATATTAAATCCGCTTTTAAACAGATTTAACTTCATGCATTTTTTTATTTTTATTTTTTAAATTTTCAGCAGACTAATACTTCTATTTATATACATTTACACTGTAAGAGGAAGCCCTACAGATTCTGTTTTGACGTAGCACTAAGAAAGTAGAGGAGAATGAATAGAGGATAGAGTGACCGAGCAATGAATGATGATGTTAATGGTGAACGTATATTGGTAGCGTAGGCTCTTGGAAAACGCTTATTGAGCTATCTGGCTAGTTAAAACTCTTGCTTGTCCTAGCAGTAAATTACCTAATATGCCTAGTTTTGGGAAGAATATTTGGTCAGAAAAAAGGTTTGATTAAAAGTGTTGGTAGGATAGGAAGGAAGGAGTAAGAAACAGTTGATTGTTTGTTTGGTTTTTATTTAAGGCGCGTCAACATCTATGGTAATTGAGGCCCGGAGACTTCTCAGTGCAGTGATGGACAGTAAGCTGTAGAGGCTTTTAGGAAGAATAAAAGCCTAAGGGCAACACAGCTATACTCAAACCAGGGACCACCGCGTGGGCGTCCAGTACGCTAACCACAATTCATTTTAATACATAAGATTTGTGTTGTGTTTGCTTTCAGTAAGTCTTGGAATGCTTGAAAAGGCCCGGTTTCTTCTTGGTAGCTTGTTTTCACTTCTTCAAAAATGTTGTTTGTCTTTTCAAGGTTCAATCTTGCAACTTGTTGAAGACTTCAGATGGCCGCAATTATATGCAGTTTATTGTAGCTCTTGGTGGGAGCTAGAGACAGCTTAGGGGAGAGCTTGCCTGTCAAATTTGTAACCCCATTAGTCCATAGAGTACAATGGGCATGATAAAGGTAGATAAATGAAGTGTGCCAGAAGACATGATACTAGCGCTTGCTACATCATATATTGACAACGTGGAGTCCAGTGACGAATTTTCTCAACAGAGAACTTGATTCCAGTTCATTTTATTTATAGAAATTCAGAAGCCTTTTTTTAATAAAATTTTGCAAAAATTGCAAAATAAAATTATTATAAAGTAGAATTCTTCATTTGTTGAATTTTGCCTGAAAACCTCATAAAGGATTCCAGGCCTCATATCCAAACGAAATAATTTTTGAAGTTTTTACAATTGTTTGCGTTAAAGAATCGCATATATCGCTTGTATCTACCATCTAAGGGAAAATAATTTTATTAAAAAAAAAAAAAATTATCTGAATTCGAAAAAAATTGGTAGATCGAAACAGACTGTATTCAAAGTTCTTTTTTTTTAATCTTTTCATGATTTTAAGTGTTTAAGTGTTTTAGTGCTTAGGCAGGCTTCCATTAAAGCACTGTTATTTCAAAAATGGTACGGAAATGCTTCCGTTAACTCAACGATATGTATAGAAATAATAGTTATCAGTAGGCCAGGACATATTGGCGTGGATGCTAACGAGATAGCCGGACAAGGCGAGGAAAGGCACTCGAATTTCCTCTATGGGGCCAGAATCCTTCAAGACTCTTCAAGTAGTGCTTAGAAATGAGGAGGAAATCAAGTTAACATCGCTCTCTAAAGGAAACCTTTCCAGGATTGAGGCAGTCTTGTCTGGATAGTTATGACTAGAAAAGGTCAGAGACCTGTACCAACATAAACTTTTTCTTCTAATTACGTAAAACAACAATAAATTAACTTTGCTGGAAGCTGAAATCTGACTTACCGTTTTTATAAGAAAGGCTGCCCAACTAGAAGTTTAAAGTTAAAATCAGTGAAGAAAAAAGAAGTCCATTTTCTTTGGGTTAATGACTCTGCATTTATCAGCTCCAATGATTTCTTTGAACCTGATGTTTATATGACATTTGATACAGTTCGGAAAAAAAAAAAAAAAAAAATTCTCTAAAGACGCCTTTAAAGGGAGAATATTGCATTATCTTATCCGCCTACGGAGCCGGATGGGTTTAAAGAACAATTAAAAATTATGTGAACCGTTTTTTTATTTTTGAAAAGATTATAATCAGGTATGCAAGAAGAAAATGTTTCTCAATTTTCATTTTTAACGAATAATAGTAGAGTTAAATCCTGACGGTCTGATTAGAGGAATAAAAGGTTAGTAGGATGAATAGTATAAGATTAGTAGTACTAATAGTAGTAAGAGAGTGAGACTGCAGGGGCGGCAATGTGAAGGGGCGGAGAGATATGAAGTGGTGATGATATTGATTGCAGACAGCCATGACCTTGTTACCAACCCACCTAACAACCCCTGACCTTCAACCCTCTCTGGCCGATATGCTAATCTTTTCACCATTGCTACTATATCTCTCATCTGACCACTATATCCACATTCTATACATATATTCTAGTTTCCATTATTTATTGTATACCAAAACAGAGATTTCTTTTTTTCTCTTTTTATTCACTGGTAACACTTCAAATCACTCACTGTCACTTGTAGAAAGAGATCTCGAAGCCATTGACGTTTTAGAGGAGAGAGGAGAGATTTTTAGCTAAAGAGTTTACATGGTAGGATAGGGTTTTATGGATTTTTTTTATAAGAATAGGAAGCAACATCGGTCACGAATGGGATATTAAGATCATTGTGGATTGTAAGGTTCGAGACAAAGTAGGGAGCGTTAACAATGGCGTGCAGAATTTTTGATTGAAGGGATTGGATTCGTTGAATATGAAACGCTTCGCAGAGCCCCAAAGTTCTATTCCGTATGTCCAGATTACTTTTAAGATTGAGTTGTATATTAGTCGTTTGTTTATTAAAGTCAGTTTAGATCTGTTGTCAAGTAGTCTTTTAAGCAGTTTTTAAGCGATTGTTCAGTTCTTGTCGTTTCACTTTAGTGTGAGGATTCCATGTCAGGCTTTTGTCTACATACAGCCCAAGGTAGCGGACAACATTAACGTGAGGAAGAGGAATGCCATTGTAGTACAGGTAATTTTCCTTAGAGTAAAAGTGATATTTTCACATTTTTGTTCGGTTAACTTTATTCTCCAGTTCTTAAACCATGTTTCCAGGGAAGAATGGTGTGATTGAAAATTTCTTGTTGATTTTATAGGTTCTTTGTTAACTGAAAGTATTGCAGTGTCATCTGCATAGGTAGATAGGTGGTGTGAGGAAGGGTAGGAATCTCGGCAGTGTATATTGTTTAGAGAACAGGACCCAGGATAGATGTTATTCCAGAAATGTAAAACTCATAATCAACTAATTTAAATATTTGAATTAATTCTGGCCCCCCCGAAAAAAATTGTAAACTTATTATACTCGTGATTATTGCTTGCATATACATACTTCAATTCAATTAAGCAATTGTTTTGTGTTAGAGTCATTGAAATCTATGATTATTATAACAATTAGTGCTGAATAACTTATGTAATAGTTAAAATTGTAATTTTTTTACATTATTTGTCATTTCAATTTTTACATATAAAAATTTAAACATGTATCGAAAACTATCATTAATTCTGACTGATTTTCTTTTATTTTTTACTAGAATTTTTTTTTTTTAAGCAATGAAGTATTGTCAAAGATTTTGTATACATTAATTACAAAAATACAATAAACGATCTTACCCAACTTTTGATTGGTGCTGGACAACAAAGCATAATATCCTATTGGTTAATTATGTAATGACAATATCCATTTCCTATTATTTATAAGACCAATTTGGTCACACGATATTAAAGTAGAAGGATCGATCAAACGTTTACAATAACCACCGCTTCCTAATGAAAAATCCTATGGAAAATCCTCAATGCTATAACATTTTTCTTGTCAAACCTCACTGTCATCATTAATGATCTGAATATCTTTGCAGAATCTAGTTTTCTAAAATTTCATTTATACACAGCCTTTGATACAACCTCATTCAGATATCATGCCATTCATTAGCAGAAATCAATAAATATTTCGTTGGTCCACTTTCATATATTTATTAATTTTCTTTTTGTACTCTTATTATTAAACAGACTTTACTTCATAATGGTTTTCAATCATATCATATTTTTTTATTTAATTTTTGGGGTAACTCAGACATTGTGAGATATATCTTTAGAGGGAATGGCTATAAAGCCAAATCCATTGCTACTTGAATATCTATAATGGTTCCCATAGGTGTGTGTGTGTCTATAGAGAATGTAAAGTGTAAAATATATAATTGTTAGCGAGCGTTTGTGGTGGTGAGCTAGAGTTTGCCTATGGATTCGGCAAAACCCAAGTAGCTGGACACATCGACTTCTTCTGGAGGCTCTCAGTGTACTGTGTATATCTTAGAGAGGCGTAAGAGTATATATATATTTTTTTTAATGTAAGGTCCATCAACATTTATGGTCATTGGCGCCCGGAGCCTTCTCAATGCATTGCCGGCCTCCGGACAGTGTTCTCTTGTTACAGACAACTCTGTCCATCACTGGTCAGTGAGCTGTAGAGGTTCCTAGGAACAACAAAGCTAAGGGTAGGACAGCTGGACTCGAACCAGGGTCCTCCGCGAGGGAATCCAGAACGCTAATCACATAGCTATTTCCTTCCCTTAGTTAGTGTAGTTGTTGTTTATAGAGCTAGACTGCAATAATCCGCAATTAGGTTAGATCCAAGACTTCCAAGATCTCTGTGGTACCGGTTGGTCTATTTGCTTCTAAGGAGAACTCAGATTTTCTTGAAGACAGTAAGTAGATTTAGAGGGGCAACAAAAATTGTAAAAAGTACTGAAAGAGGGCTTGAATAATCTTTGAATGTCTGAAATATTTGGAAAATGTTTTGATTCTTCTCTTTGCTTTTTACCTATTATATCAGTGAAAATATATAAAAGATTTCTCGCTTAATAAAAACTGAAATAAAATATCGCGATTCCTGATATCTTTTTTTGGTAGAGGGGGGAAGAAAATTAAAAAGGTGGCAAAAAAAAAAAGGGTGAAAAAAAATCGTAATTAAGAGAGTGGGAGCAAGTTAATAACTTTAAATATCATGTTACGTTATTATCATGTTAACTTTATTATAATGTAACGTTAGTACTTTTATTTCATTTCTATGAATGAAAACATCATCATTCAGCAGAAACTACTGTTGGAGTATATACATACGTATGATATGATGTGGAGGTGTATAATTTGGAATTATGAGGCCAGTATTGTTGAAACATTACACTTTGTGTAGTGAAATTTTTCAATTAAATTTCCCAATATGATAGCAGTTCAAGTCTACACGAACTGGCTCCTCTATTTTCAACAATTTTACAGTGTCAGCTACCTACACACATAGATTTGGAGAAGAGGATTGGGATTGTTAAGCACATAGCAGGCATGTGAAGACATTACGATTTACTGAATGGTATGAGATTATTACGTACTTTTGTACCAGTAGGGAGTGTATTTTTTAATTTTCTAATAAATAAGTATTGCGATAAAATAAATAAATGCCTACCTAATTTGTTAGCTAATGTAGACAAATAATTTTTTTTTTAATTTATTTTATTTACAACCTGTATATACATCATGTAAGTGTGGAGTTCATCATAGACTGTGATGCACTGAAGCCCTTAGGACTCAGCGCCACAATCACAGAGGCATGTTGAGAGGAGCCAACCAATGCTGGAACTCTCAGGATATTAAAAGGGAGCTACTTGTTTAGGAGGTCGCGTGGCGAACGTCGTTTCAAGTGACATGGAGGATTCTCAGGATGGGTTGATGATGATAGGGCTTGTACAGTGGGATTGGAATGAGTCTCTAGATTATTGTGGAAATTAAGGAAGCGTGTATGGATTAACTCGTTAACGAAAGGGATACTGTGGTCTTTGTGTAGAGCTAAATTTGAGACATAATAGGGAGCGTTGACAATATGGCGAAGGACTTTAGATTGAAAAGATTGGATTCTCTGTATGTTGGATTGTTTCGCGGAGCCCCACAGTACAGTTCCGTAAGTCCAGACAGGTCTCAGCAATGTTTTGTATAGAGTCAGTTTGTTTTGTACGTTCATTGTTGATCTCCGTCTAAGCAGTCTTCATAGTTGTCCATATCGTCTATTTAATTCTTCAGTTTTTTCAGTCTTGTATGAGGGTTCCAAGTAAGTCGACTGTCTAAATACAGTCGTAGGTAACGTACTTGTGTGAAAGTCGGTATTTCTTTATTGTTGATATGTACAGAAGGGCAAGTTTGTCTACGTAAACTGAATGTAATCTGTTGGCATTTGATTACATTCAGTCTTATTTTCCATTTCTTGCCCCAAGAGGAGATGAGGTCAAGGTGTTCTTGGATATGTGAGGAAGTTTGAGCAGGATTAGGATTTGCAGATACTATTGCAGTATCATCTGCATAGGTTGTCATCAGGGTTTCTGGATGTGTGGGAATATCAGCTGTGTACAAGACCGGGGGCCAAGGATGCTTCCTTGTGGTACGCCGGCGTGAAGACAAATAATTAATGTTTCTATGAGTGTGTGTGTTTTTTTTTAAGTTCCTCCTGACAGTGAAGCTAGTAGAGTGTAACTCTAAGCAAACAATAGATCCTTTACCCATTTTTACGAGTGTTTTCACTCGTAAAACTAAGTATTGCGACACGTGTCAAATTTCAGAAGTTGAGTATTGATCGGAAATATATGTTTTCGAGACCTGTGTGTGAACAAAATAGGTGTATTAGCTAAACCCTAAATTTAACAGATTTTACAAACAGATTTAACAGACAAATAGAAATTTAGTTAGTAGAAGTTATTTAAGAGTATTAGTAGAAGCAAATAGACCAACCGCTATTACAGAGATCATGGCAGTCTAACGTAATTGCGGATTATTGCAGTCTAACTCTACAAACAGTCCTCACGCGTTGGTCTAGTGTCTAGCGCACCTCGCCTTTCATGCGAGAATAAGGGTTCGATTCTCCGTGATGGCAAAGACGGTGCTGACCCAGCATCGTGATAAGAAGTGGGAAGCTACAGTTAGTACAAAAAAAGGTGTACATATGTAAATAATGTATGCCAGAGAGAAAATTAAAAATGTCAATGCGCAATGTACGTTACATTATGCTTGGTTAACACACTCATAGAGATGCATACACATGCTTTTTCCTGCCAATTGTACCTTACGATCAAAGAAAATACATTTCTAATGGTGGGGGGCCAGTTCGAGCAAGATCTGTAATTAATGAGGAGTAAAATTTATAATAAAATAGTACTTTTCTTCTTATTCAATCAAAAAACCGTTATAATATCATTTTGAAATTTCTTATAGGAATCATGTTTTCATTCATAACTTGTAAAATATCACTCCTGTAAGAAAAAAACCGTTCAAGTAAATTTTTCTTACAAAAAATAGAGGAATCTATTTCTTAAATAAAAACCACACCTCCTCATTTGAAAAAATGAAGTTGGTGCTTGTATCTCGCTTCTGGAACTACCAAAACAAATTTGCAAATTAAATTTGGTTTTCTAATAAAAAAAACTACGGGGGGACACGTATTTTTTAGTTTATTTTCTAGCTATCTTAGATTCTGATAAAAAGTCGTTATCCATATATCTTGGGACACCCTATATACTCCAGTAGTACTGGTTCAGTATAATGTCTGATTTTTAACATACATAATATTTAGAAGCATTGGGGGAAATTTCAAATTTGAAGAAAAGCGGTTAACCGGAAGGTATAACCTAGTAGAATAAGTTTTTTTAGAATAAGTGAGTTTTTTTTTTTTTGGAATTATATCGAAAAATGACTAACGATTTTCTTTAAACTTTGTGTGCTAAATGTACAATATTGATTTTAGGTGAGCAATTCAAAATTAGGCATTTTATAAAAACTCCAAACATCTCTATGCTCGTACATTAAAAATCTTAAATTATAGTTATGGAAACATTAAGTTTAAAGAAAAAAAAATAGATTAATCAGAAGTTTAATATTACTTACTATACGTTATTCTCTGTTTTTTTTTTTGCGATTAGTTTCGTAAAAACAGCTGATGAATCTTGAGAAAATTAATTTCTAGGGGTTTCATTTTTTTGGAAATTTTGTTTTTTTTTGGGGGTGGAAAAGATTTTTGAGTTTCCTGGAAAGATGCAATACCTTTCCCTTTAAATTGTTATTTTCAATATCAAGTATAATTTCGCTAACAATTGTATTCTCACGTTAACAAATCATTTAGTAAATAATATAAATAATAAATTTTGGAATTATAGTAAATTTTTTTTTTTTAACGAAACTAAAATTGTTGTGGAAATAACTTGACTTTAATATTGATGGAGTGTTTGAGGAAAACAAAGAACAAGAATAACATTCTTGATTAACATCAAAATAACTAAAAAATCAATATCAATAATAAACACTCACACAACTTTCTCTTACTCTAGTTTTCAAAATTATAATTGATATGTTTTATAGTTAGTGTATCAAATTTAATAAAATTCGTCGAAAACTGAAAAAAAAAAAAACTATTCAGTAAAAGCGCACTTCCGGTTTACTAATTTTCTTGAAACTCAGAGTTTTGGCCATCTATTTATTTATAATTAATTTTGTTTGGATGTGTAGTTTGTATGTGTAGTTTATATAAGAAGTTTCAAGAAAATCGCGAAAAAGTGAAAAAAAAAAAATCATTTAGAAAAGTGGTACTTCCGGTAAAGTGCTACTTTATTAAACTCACTTGCGGTCATGCGATTTTTTTTTAAACTCGGGATTCTAACAACATATTTAATTCTTTTTAACATTATTTAGATGACTGAATTGTATAATAAACTGTAATTGTCTTCTAGAGGATAACCTAACACCACCCATCCCCCAAAACTGCCCTTAAATGATTTTCCCAGAGAAATGTTTCAAATAAGAGTTGTAGCTTTTTGTATGTGTACTTGATACAAGTTTCAAGAAAATCGTCGTAGCCAATTTTGAGAAAATCGCAAAAAAGTAAAAAAAAAAAACAACTAGTAAAGTGGTACTTCTGGTTGGGGAATTAAGACAGCTGACTCACTGTCGGATCCCATGGTAATAACTTTCGTCGATTTTTTGAGCTATGCTGTTCATATTCATACATACACACACACACAAACATACAAACACACACACATACCATTTGTTAAAAACCACTTTAACTCAGAGGACTTAGGGGACCTCAAAACGGATATTTCCGGTGAAAACTCGATTTCGAAAATTTGACACGATTACAATACTTCCTCTTACTAGGAGTAAGAGAAAGTAAAAATTAGATATTATGAAAATGAAATATCACAATCCATTCATTTAAAAATGGAGAAATATATATATGTGAAGTTATAATATGAATTTGTGAGTCCATCCTTTGATTTTGTACGAGTAGGTGTACAAACGTAGGAGGTGGGTTGTGTGGGTCAGAACTGATTGTATGGGCGGCCAAAGGGGAAGCTGGGTGAACCTTACTGTTTGAATTGGTCATGCAAATTGTAATATTATGTTTGATATGTCAAAATAAATAGAAAGAAATTATTGTTGGAATTGTATAATAATAAAATATTTATAATTTTTGTAATTTGAAAATTGAATTTTTCTTCCTAATCTGATTTCAGCAGAATTTAAAGCAAGATTTTGTCGTTTTTTGTTGGTACTTTGAAAAATTAAACGTTAAGCGTTTAATTTCAAAATGCACTAAACCACGCTATACGTTAATTGTTTTGTTTCTTGAAACCAATCACCGAAAATTGTAGAATGTCTGAAATCAGCCAGAATCAAGAAAATGAAACATACAATGATGGACAAAAATCTCAGCTACAGTTACTAGTGACTTAATAAATATCTCTACTTTCATGACATGAATTAAATTGTGGTATTTTATATAATTTTAGCTTTGATTTTTCGTCGATGAGTGATTTCATCTTTTTACAAAATATCACTGAAATATGTGTATTTATTTTATGTGTATGCGGTACATCGGTATCGCATACACATAAAAGATATTTTATTTTTGCTTAATTAGAGAAATTTCATATCCAGTTTATATAAATCATAGAAGTATTAACTCAGCGGCACCACCATCTTAACGCTGGACTGGTTGAAACAATTAATCTCAAGACTGTATCTTATTTTCCTTAAGTTCGTACTGTACGATGATAAGGAGGATCATTTACAAAGTTTTTGTCATACACCACACTGATTCATCATTCATTTATTTTATTTTACTTATTTTTAGGCGTGGTTTTGGTAGGGTGGTTATGAGCTGCATATCCATTTCGAGACCTGCATATTACTGCTAAATTTATATCAATTTAAAAAACGATAATAGTAATGTAATGTTATTGGTGTGATGTGTTGTAGTGTAGTGGTATCTTGTGGTGTGAGCGGTTTGGTAAAGGGCTTGTAAGTATATATGTTTAAGAGAGTGAAGTATCAGAAATAAGTAAGTAGTCACCACTGCTAACAATAAATATATTCTATTAAAATAATAACTACAAGTTATTTGCAAATAATGTATAAACTTATTAATATATGGTGGAGCAGGTACTGATGCTAAGAGAGCGAAAAACAAGTGTTCTGCTTGAATGTCTACAACAGACTGTTCTGAAAGAATGCCTTCTAATTGTTCGTTCAAATCTTCCCCTGTGAGAAGAAGGGGTAGACAATGTTAACAAAGTTCATGAACTCTAAAAGAAAATGGTGATCTTCTACCTGAATAGTCCCTTTTGCAGCGAATGTTACATTTTTCTCGATATTACAAATAAAATGTTTTTCTATATTTCTGGCATCCATCACAGTAAATAAGTGCTTCTTCAGCTCCCGTCCACGACACTTAATTTGCAAGCTGGGCGTTAGGCCCTCCTAAAAAAAAAAAGGCATTATTTTAATTTAATTTACTGTATTACTTATATATTTCTTATTTATTTGTGTTATTTTATTGATCACTAGGTAGTAAATGCATTTTAGCAAAGAATAATTAATATATATAAACATAATTAAAAATACATAACTTCCTGATTTTTTAATTTAAGGCGGTCATTCTCAGTGCACTGCCGGTCTTCTGACTGTGTCCTTTCGTTACAGACAACACTGTCCATCACCAGACGTGAGCTGTACAGATTCCTAGGAAGAGAAAATCTAAGGGCAACACGCTGGACTCGAACCGGAACCTCCGCTTGGGATTCCAGTGCACTCAACACTGAGCTAATCTCTTCCCTTCCAGGAAACTAAAATGCATTCTACAGGATTCAAACAGAAGTAATAATAATTTATGAAATTGGAAGAATATTTGAAAAAATATTCTTTTTATTACATTAATGGGAATTATAAATTTCAAAACGTAAATTTCAAACTGCATACTTAGAAATTATAGTATAATTTTTGAAAATTATCTACTTGCAGTCAAATAATTAATCTTTATTATAAAAGTTAATGAATGATCTCTTAAAGTTGAATAGTTATGGCAGTTTAAAAGGATATGTTCCAAAGTCTCCAGTCTTTGCAAGATACAGATTGTACAAGTGATTTAGTATCAATAGAATAAAGAATGAACTTTATACAAAATTCCGCTTATAGTCTGGTTTGATATAGTCTTCTCCTAACCACTGGCCACCGATCTGTCTGAATACAGTGTTGAAGTTACGAACTTACTCCTATGTCTCGCGATACAGTATTAAAGGGCCAACGTTCCACTATGCTGTTGTGGTTGGTTCCGCAGAGCTGGAAAGCATCAGCGACATTTTCCGTGATAGCCTGCTTCTTTTTGTGGTCATCGACAGGTTTCGGGCGATCGCCCATCTTCAGGATGCGTTTGTCACACTGTGTCCGAAACCGGTCGATGACCACAAAAAGATGCACGCTATCACGGAAAATGTCTCTGATTCCACTATGCCCTAGATTCAAAGTGAGAGATTGCTTACCTCTCTCAGACATTTTCCAAACGTGTCCCAATTAACATTAAATATGATTTAGAGACCAAGTAAGATTAGATTAGATTCTCTGAGGATTAATTAGCAAGCCTACACAAAGGCGACATTCATGGGTCCACTGTGGCATTCACAAAGTAGATTGCCCTCTCCAGTCCGGTTTGTTTAATTAGATGTCTGAAGAAAGATTCCTAGATAAAGCTTAAAAGCGTCAATCTCTTCTCCCCAATCAGGCAAATTCTCGGCCACACAAGCCCCTCAAATTGACACAGAACGTGTTTCCCTTCACTGTAAACAAAACCTGCACAGGCTATAAGTTCTTAGGTCCATGCGAGGCATGTGCATTTCGAGCCTACAGTGGCTAGCAAGAAGGCCTTAACATCCGTATGGCCGCACAGCCTAGTTCTGCAAAAAGCTATTAATAAATTTCTCCTCTTGTCTCTGGCCTAGCATTTTCACCCACCGTTGCATTTTATTAATTTAATCATTATTTTGTTGCTTTTCTGTCAAAAAAACATTTTTTAGATACATTGAACTAAGGATCAAAAGTATAATAGGGTCTCAAATTTAAAGCAATACACAAATAAAAAGTAGAACTTTCTTTGAATAATAAAAATAAATATTTTACAGTACGTTAAAAAAAAAATAAAGTCTAAGAATATTTATTCTTTAAGACCTTCCCAAGTGTTATCTAAAAAGTATAATTTAAGAAACTAAATACTAAGTTGAAACCTACAATCGCCACTAATTCAGAACTTTCTATTAATCATGAGATCTGTTGATAGAGCGATCAGGCTTCCATTTCCCATGGTATATGCGGTGTTAAAGCAGAAAGTACGCAAAAATTGGATAAGCTCTATTATTCTGACGATGCTACTAACAATGTAAATTAAGCCCTTTACACTTTACACTAAACGAGCTTGTCACCGTCCTTTATCTTCCTGGGCAAAACCTGTACAGTCCTGGTTTTTTGTGATAAAAGGAAATACACATTATGTATGCGCCTATAAGAGATGCCAACGTATTAATATTTAATCAGTCGATCGATATTTCCAATTAAGGAAGTTTTGCATTGTAAAAGGTTTCCTCGAAATCTATGACGCAAATTACGTCCAAATTTCAACCGCTTCAACAACCTGCTAATAATTAATACAGTTTATTTAGTTAATAATTAATTGACGTAATATTAATTAATAATTATTACACTAGATCCTGCATGAAATTTTATAAAACTTTGTTTTAAACAGACTTTGAAAATATGTGGGAGTAGATTCCTCTGTTTTACTAACCAACAGAAATTGATTTCCACTTTGAAAATTGCCTCATGTATGTGGGCAGGAGACCACTGCCTTAATCGTCAATATCCTCATTATATTTGAATCTTTTATATAAATATTCATAAATGTGAAGGGGGGAAAATTAAAAATTCCCTTCAAAAAATATTTTAATAAAATTATTATCTTGACGTTATTTTATTATAAAAATTACACTTCTTTAGGGATGATTAAATTGAACCATTCTACAGCCAAAAATATTGTATTTATTCTTATTGTTTAAATATGTTTCCCAACGTTTCAACACTTAACGTGTCATTTTCAAAGGGATGCTTTAATTAAATTACATATCCAGATATATGTTTGGTTATACTTTAATTGTTAATGCTTCGTTATTAATGATTTTTTTAAATTTTTTTTGAATTTTTTCCACTTTTGTAACATTATGTGTGTTATACGTCCATTTTATTTCTTTGTTATGAGTCAATTTATTAAAAATTATTTATTCAGCCTTAATTTTGACTTTTTGGTTCTTATGACCATGTGGTTTTCTATTATGTAAAATTTTTAAATTTTATTTTTTATTATATTGCTGATTTCAATTGAGTCACCTATCTCATATAGATGTTCATGGTAGACTCTTTAAAAAAAAAAAATTTTTTTAAATCATCAATAACGAAGCCTTAACAATTAAAGTATAACCAAACATATATCTGCATATGTAATTTAAAATAAAGCATACCTTTGAAAATGACACGTTAAGTGTTGAAACGTTGGGAAACATATTTAAACAATAAGAAAATAAATACAATATTTTTGGCTGTAAAATGGTTCAATTTAATCATCCCTAAGAAGTGTATAAAAATTAACAGCCTATAAATAAAAATCATATCAGCTAATGCATAAAAATTACGTTAAAATGAATAACATTTATTATTGAAGTAGGTACTAAAGTTTTATACTGTAATCTGGAATAAATTATTTAGTAAAGTGGTAAAGTAAACGCACTTCTGGTTATCCGATTCTTTTCAAACTCGGAATTTCGACAACATATTTAATTCTAATTAACATTATTTAGATGACAAAATTATCTAGTAAACTGAAATAGCACATTAGATGGAAACCTAACCCTACCCCTCCATCAAAAAAGGCCTTAAATGCATTTTCGCGAAGAAATGTTTCAAATAAAAGTTGTAGCTCTTTGCATGTATGGTTGATATTACAAATTTAAAGAAAATCGTCGGAGCCATTTTTGAGAAAATCGCAAAAAATAAAAAATCCAACTAGTAAAGTGGTACTCCGGTTGAGAAATTTTGACAGATAACGTACTGTCAGATCCTGTGGTGATACCTAAACGGAATATCAGTTTCAACTTTCTACGGTTTTTCGTTTTGAGCTATGCTGTTCACTACATACAAACATACACACACCCACACACACACCACAGAACATTTGATAAAAACTACTTTTTTGGATCAGGGGACCTCAAAACGGATATTTCCGGTGAAAACTCGATATTGAAAATTTGACACGATTACAATACTTCCTCTTACTAGAAGTAAGAGAAAGTAAAAATACCTTCCAGGAAATTTGCACTTCAGTACGACTAATTCCTTGAAAACTGGATTGTTTGAGGGATAATTAATCACTACCATTTACAGATAAGGTCAATCGCCTAATAATAACCCCGTGTCATGTAAATTCGCCATTTTTAATACCATTCCACCATCCTCAAAACCTGGCTTCGAAAGTGGAGAATCAAGGTTGAATCATCCAAATCTAATACACATAGTATTCACATAAAATCGATAAACCCTTCCTCATTTATATTTCAAAAATTAAAATATCTTTAAAATTTTTGATAAGTTTCGGCAGCAAGTAAATAATGCGAAACTTTTATGCCGTTTGTATCAGGGCTGATCTCCATCAAACGATATAAAAATAAAATGCGGCCATAACTGTTTCAGACATCGAATGAATCGTTGGGAAATGTCAATGATATGAATTGATGAGTAGGTTGACTACAAAGGAAAAAAATAAATTTTTTATAGCGAGCAGTTATCAAAGTGTTATTATTGAAGAATGGAATTTTAGAGATCATTATGAGTGATTCAGTTTGCGATATATTATCAAGTTTTAGCAAAAGAATTTTAGTACAGTATTTGGCAAAGGTATTTTTTTTGGTTTATAACGAGTGAAGAGGGTTGACATTAAAAACCTTATACTCAGTTGATTCCCACACAGTTGCATTAAAAAGTTTTCATTAACATTTAAACTCTTTAATGAAACATTTTTTTAATTAACCGTAAAAAATGATGGAAGTAATTTTCAGGATTTAGGAGTTACGAAAATCTAAAAACAGCATTAGCAAAAACAAAATTATTCACTTAGGTTGTAATTTAATGGTGGGCGTTAGCTTTACATTTAGAGTTGTTTCATGGAAACTGGTGAAAAGAGTAACAAGTTTCATATAAGTTTACATTGTAATTGATCACCGATTTGCAAACAACATGCATCGTGCGTCATTAGTTTAAAGGCATATTTAAAAGAATTTGATTAAAGTTCGATAAAATCTGGCAGAAGAATACAAAGTAATTTGTAGCAATCAGAATGATGATTACATTAGTTAAGTCTAAATCGTATATGTCGTGAATCACTCGCACTAGATTCTTTTATTCCTTTCTTATTGTTCTGAATAGCAAATATGGTCTACATAATTTGAATTTTTATTTAATAAAAGTAAAGTAGAGTAAAGTAATGCCTATTTTTTCAGGCGGGCTTTACGTCCAAGTACCAAATTAGGTGTCGTGGACGGGGGCGGAAGCACCTACTTTACTATTAACATTTTTTAAACAAATATAAAATTTAACAGTTATACGCTGGACTCGAACTGGGGTCCTCTCACTTACAAATCCATGCTCATAACCACTACACCAACACCCGCCCCAGAATTTTTATTTAATATTTAGTGGCTTTTAATTATGATGAAGCTGGAGAACCTACAGTACAATGAAATGGCTCTATAGAGCGGAGCGTGAACTTCTATGTGAATTTATATGTGGCTCCTTAAGTATCAGTGTTTGTACACAGAATATAGCCTTTTATAAAGTGTCCCATTTGTAACTGTGTGTGTGTGTGTGTGTGTGTGTGTGTGTGTTTGTGCTGGTGATCTAATGTTTGCTTAAGGGATTGAGATAATACCTATATTTAAAATTGGAAAACAAAAAAAAAAAAAAATCTGGTGTGAAACACTCACACAACTTTCTCTTACTCCAGTTCTCAAAATTGACAAATTTTATAGTTTGTGTACCAAATTTAATGAAATTCGTCGAAAACTGAAAAAATGGTTCAGTAAGAGCGCACTTTCGGTTTACTAATTTTCTTGAAACACGGAATTTTGGTCATCTGTTTATTTCTAATTAAGTTTGTTTGGGTGATAAAATTGTATAATCTATCATCCAATTATAGTTTATCAACTACGACAGCACTTTAGAGAAAACATAACACCACCTTTCCCTTAAATGAATTTTTTCAGAGAAATGTTTCAAATAAAAGTTGTAGATCATTGTATGTGTAGTTTATATGGGAAGATTCAAGAAAATTGTTGGAGCCATTTTTGAGAAAATCGCAAAAAAAAAAAAAAAGGAAAAAAGTAAAGTGGTAAAGTAAACGCACTTCTGGTCAACCGATTTTTTTTTTTCAAACTCGGAATTTCGACAACATATTTAATTCTAATTAACATTATTTAGATGACAGAATTGTCTAATAAACTGAAGTAGCTTTTTAGATAAAAACCTAACTCCATCCCTCCCTTAAAAGTGCCCTTAAATGAATTTTTCCTGAGAAACGTTTGAAATAAAAGTTGTAGCTCTTTGTATGTGTAGTTGATATAAAAAATTTAAAGAAAATCATCGGAGCCAATTTTGAGAAAATTGCAATAAAGTAAAAAAAAAAATCTAGTAAAGTGGTGCTTCCGGTTGAGGAATTTTAACAGATAACGTACTGTCAAATCCCGTGGTGATACGTAAACGGAATATCAAGTTTCAACATTCTACGGCTTCTCGTTTTTGAGCTATGCTGTTCACACACACACACACACACACAGACAATTGCTAAAAACCACTTTTTTGGGCTCAGGGACCTCAAAACGAATATTTCGGATGAAAACTCGATATCGAAAATTTGACACGATCACAATACTTCCTTCTTATTAGGAGTAAGAGAAAGTAAAAATATTTAAGGCGCAACAGCCCATACAGGGCTAAGTATTGTCAGAGGGCGCTTTTAATTGGGGCCTGTAGTAAGTGTAATGTAATAGTGAGATGTGTGTTTGTAGGTAGCTTGTGGCGTGAGCGTTTTAGCGAAAAGGGCTTGTGTTTGTTTGAGATAGAATATAAGAGGATAATCAAGAAAGCACCACTGATTATAAAATATATATATTTTCTAACCGAATTTAAATAGCTTTATAATATCACAGCGATTAAGTATAAATCAATTAATTAATCTAGATTAGATGCTAAACTCTTATGTTTTAACTTATAACTGGCACTGATTACTAAGAGAGCGATTCCTGAAGTGTTCTGGCTTTGGAAGTAGAATTACGACTGTATGGTTTAAAGGCTGAGTTAAGACTGTCTACTCTTTACTCTTTTAAAGTTAATATCCGACTCTATTCTTTGGAATTGCTCTCTCTCTCGCGGGGGAATTCTCTTATACAAAAGAGTTACCCTAACGGGATTTGTGCCTTTGTTTAATGATCCAAATTTACAGTACCTGACAGTAAAATACATTCTTTTTGAAGTTAAATTCACATTATAAAATATTCTAAATTATTTTTAAAAACTATTATTTTTCATTTCGTTCTTCCACTACATAAGGATGCCGGTCCCACTACCTTTTATCTATATATTTAGCGATATATCTGAAAATATTAGGAATATTTGAAAATAAAAGCTGGTGGGTGTCACTATAATATGGATCTCACTTCGAGCAACAACTGAAGTATCTTTATCATATTTTTTTTTAATATAAAAAAGAAATCATAAAATCCTTTACAAAGAAGTTGAAGTCTGATTCTGGCTTGTGACAGCACAAAAAAAAATGTGCTAGTTGAATTTATATTGCTAAGGGACAACGAAGAGGACTTGTATTTTTAGTTTTTTCTAGCTTTCTTAGTTACCTAGAAAAAGTCAATATTGAGATAACATTTGGGGCAGGCATTCTGTGTATTGAACAGCAAAATTCATAGAAAAAGATATATCTCAGAAACATGATATTTTAAACTTCGTTTGGATTTTACTTGCCGATAACAGAAAGTTTCAGACGAAATCCATGAAAAGAAACAACACTTTTCTGATTTCTTTCTGGTGTTTCCAATTTTCTTTAAAGCGCGTGCAGAATTTCCATTAAACTTTGTATGCATATCACTTATTTACATGGGTGTATTTCATTGTTAATATTTTATTATTTAGAAAGGAATAGCAGTTAGATTTCAGTAAATTACTGGTGGTCTTCGCTAGGTTCACGACTAACTGCAGCTCCCCACGATATTGGGTCAACACCGTCTTTGTCCTCATGCCAAAAGCGAGTGCTCGAGCTGCTGACCATGGTTGAGGATTATTTTTAAAATTAATTACTTAATTTTCTAGAAAAAAAAGTTGTAAACATAAAAACAAAAATATAGGACTTCATGTGTGTAATTAGTTTCCATTTTTAAAAGAACGTGTCTTTAATGAAAAACTGGGTGTGTTTAATGAAAAAATTGGGAAAACATCAAGAAACCCTTTTCAGGAAGTTTGCACTTCATTACGACTAATTCCTTAAAATTTAGATTGTTTGAGCGATAATTTATTAATTCTCATTAACAAATAAGGTCTATCTCCTTATAATGACCCCGCGACATGTCAATTTGCCATCTTTAATCCCATTCCAACATCCTCAAAACATCCTGGTTCAAAACTGGAGAAACAAGGTGAATCACCCAAATTTAAATTCATAGTATTCACTTAAAATCGATTAACCTTTCCTCCTACATATTTCAACCATATTTCCCCTACCTATCATCACAAAAGCTCGTTACCTTGATATCAATCTCGACAAATGACTAACTTGGAATCTCCATACTCGAACTGAACTGATTAACAATACAAAATGCTATAAAATAAACTTCGAACTATATGGGAAAGCTAAACATTCTAGCCTTTATCGTATTCAATCCCCAAAGTCTAAAATCTTACGAACCATCATCAATACACCTTTCTACCTTTTTTTATCCCACCATCCACAAAGACCTTAAAATTTCATTCGTTTCGGCGATAATAACTTCCCATTATCTAAAGTTCTATTCCTAATTATCATCTCACCTAAATCCACTAATCCAAGCCCTCTCAATCACTACGACTAAAGCGACGGTGTCCTCACGACTCATATAGAACTCCCATAGTCAGATGTCTAGTGGAGCAATCGTGAGTGGATTATTACAATAACCATCGTTGGATCGCGGTGTTTAATGTTGATCAAGCCATCCATATATGCTAGCGGCCTTCAGCCAACGCATACATCATTCAGTTATTATCTATTTTTGTCTGTGGGGAGGGTCAGCCCTACGCTATCCAGAGCCCCTTTGGGCCCATATTTATCTGTTATATATTTTACTTATTATCCATTAAGATAACGATAAAATTATTAATTGGAACATCTGCTTTTTCCTGCCAATTGTACCTTACGATCAAAGAAATACATATCTAATGGTGGAGGCCAGTTCGAGCAAGATCTGTGATTAATGAGGAGTAAAATTTATAATAAAATAATACTTTTCTTCTTATTCAATAAAAAAAAAACCGTTAAAATATCATTTTAAAATTTCTTATAGGAATCATTTTTTCATTCATAACTTGTAAAATATCGCTCAAAGAAAAAAAAAAAACCGTTCTTGTGAATTTTTCTTACAAAAAATATAGGAATCTATTTCTTAAATAAAAACCACACACCTCCCCATTTAAAAAAATGAAGTTGGTGCCTTTATCTCGCCTCTGGAAGCACCAAAACAAATTTGCAAATTAAATTTGGTTTTCTAACAAAAAACTAAACGGGGACACGTTTTTTAGTTGTTTTTTTTAGCTATCTTAGTTTCCGAGAAAAAGTCGTTATCCATATACCTTGGGACATCCTGTATATATAGATAGATAGATAAATCATTTTATTTACAATAAATTTACAAAAATGTACAAAACTCAGGAGTGTCAGCTTTAGTAGCTATAACCTCCTAAAGGTAAATATATACATTATTTGAAGCCTAATTATATCAATGATTAGGGAAAAATTAAAAAAAAAACCCAAGCTATATGCGGCCAATTCTTTATAATACAGCGCTCCTCACTCTCCTGTGCCTGAGCACAACCCCCAAGTCATAATCCCCTATTACTCTGCAGAGTTGATTAGGGCTTAAATTGCACCTGTCAAAAAATTTCTCTGTGGCAACTCTGATATATTCTTGAACATAATCAATTTTTGTAGAAACGTGCAGGTCAAGGATTCGGGTATACCTGGGTGAGGAAGTTACCAATCTCAGAAACTTATTCTGCATCACCTGCAGCGAGGCGACACTGGATCGACATGCCAAGCTCCAAGAGGGACAGGCATATAATAACATTGGTCTAACCACTGTCTTGTAAAGCAAGAGCTTATTTTCTTGGGAGAGCTTAGACTCCCTACAAAACAAGGGAAATAACACACGTATGGCTGCCTTTCCCCTGTTGATTCTATCCCTTATGTGGTTAGCAAAGGTGAGGCTCTGGTCGAGAACCACGCCTAAATACCTGACAGTGGCAGACCAAGGTATTGGCTGACCTCCGAAACTGACACGCCGATACAACGCCGGCCTGCGCCTGGTGAACAAAACAGCCTCAGTTTTGGATGAGTTTATCTTAATTTTCCACCTACTGCAGAACCTCTCGACGCAGAGCATAGCCCTATCCAAACGGTTAACAATTGTATCCAGTCTCCAAGAGGACACATAAATAGCTATGTCGTCCGCGTAGAGGGCCAGTCTGACATCCCTAGGGCGTGGCAGGAGGTTAAGGTAAATGAGAAAAAGGACTGGTCCTATAATAGATCCTTGTGGAACTCCTGTGTATATATTACTACAAGAACTAGAGGGTGCCCTCGACTTAGATGGTTAGGTGACGCGGAGGAAGACTGAGAGGATGGCGCGTCAAGGCTGCAGACCGAAATGAATGGCGAAAACTTATTGAGTAGGACCAGGTCCTACTTAAAGTACGGTTATTCGGTATAGTAAATAAGTAAGTAATTATATATATTACGAGTATTGAATTGTTGAACATTTCAAATACTCTAATTGTTGCTTGTTAGCTCATAACAACTTGTTGTTTATAACATTAGTTCATGATAGAGTGTGGGTTTTACAAAAGCCTTGTTAAAACTTTTAGGATAATTGTTATGAAAAAATAGCCTCCCTTAGGCTTTTATTTTCACTAAAACTTATTAAAACTTTTAGGGTAATTGTTACAATAATAAAAATAATAATAAATGGTCTCTTTATGTATCTCTTTTAAATAAAGTCTTGTTAAAAATTTTTGGGTACCTAATTGTTACAAAAACATAAAAATGAAAAGGCAAACTTTGAACTGTAGGCGGCGATCTGGTTTGTCTTTTTAATATTATTCAATTATACTTTATTATCAGTCAGCATTACGTATATTTTGCATTAAATAAAGACTTTAAATAAAAACAATATATACTTATATAAAGTAATTCTAATTCAGAATAATCGTAATAATTCTCTATATAGTAGTGAGAGAAAATTGAGAGAACTTGATGATAATTAAATCAAAAGTTAATTTGAGTGAAGAAGATATTCTTTAATCACAAGTGACAAAATGTAAAGAAAGTAATTATTTTCTCTCACAAGTGAAGAAAAGAAATATTATTCAAGATTACTCACATTTTTTTTTTAAATAACTTTTATTTTAATTAATAAAAAATATTAAGGATACATATTTTTCTCAAATAATCTGTCACTGTCGTAAAAATACTACTCACATACATTTTTAGATTTTCTCAATGTAAAAAGGATTATTAACGTGTTTTTTTTTGTTTTGGTGGGAAAGCGCATCAACTGCGGTAGTTATTAGCGCGCCTGAGACATATTTCCTTTGCTCGTATTGTGCCATTCGACATGGGATGTCACAATCAACCTGTGATACTTCCATATAATTACTAGTGGTATAATTGATAATTGAAATTCTTTTTAGGACATTATGGCCTCGTCCTTTATGGTTTGATAGAATATGTGTGTACTGGTTTAAATACATAAACGAAATCTTTATAAATGCACTATATTATTTATAACTTTTTTCTTAATAATTTTTTTTTATATATCTTGTTTTTTTTTACACTCATCCCCTACATGTGTAGTAGTTGGAGTAGTTATGCTGGCACCATTATATTGTCTAGATTCCATTACTTTCGATAACAATTTGGTATAACAAAGATAACTAGTATTCAGCAGTGAATTTTCCTTACAATAAAACTTTGTAACCTTAAAGGCCATTCATAGCCTGGATGAACCCTCCAAACTAAAGCGATCAGGAATGATTTTACAGGAGGCTTCCCCTTTCATATCACCTATCTGCCCACCTTTATTAACCTATCATTTGTTTATAAGTAATGTTTCTACTGATATAAATTTTATTTAGTTTCTCTTTGCAATGTAAAATTGCAAGTATTATGTTCATATCATTCTTTTGAAAATTGTTTCCCCCCCAAAAAATTTGTTGGTTGGAAATGCGTATGACTTTGTATCTGCGCTGGAACCTATCCCAGATGTTAGGATCCTGAATTTACGATGTTAACTTAGTCGGTTGGGCTAAGAGGTTCTGTGAAAATCAGATTAGATTTTGGGAATCAAGCGTTTTGGAGAAATGCTGGAAGGATACGCAGGAGTGCCTCCAAGCTAAAAGATTTATCAAAGGAGCTAAGCTACAGACTACTTCCTGTCCTTTAGTAGGATAAGACTGAGGACCTTGGTGGGTGTAGTGACTGGACACTCATGGGTGTCTAGTCATTTCCATAATATAGGCAGGACCTCTGGTCCCATATGTCAGAACTGTGATGATGGAGTTAGGGGAACGGTGTATCACTATTTATGTCCGTGTCCCCTTTTCTCTGGTCCTAGGTTTTGCGTATTTAGGAGGGCATCACTCTAGCAGGACTGCCTGGGAGTGTTGGAGCTGAAAGATATTTTAGGATACTGTAGACAAACTGGTAGACTACCGAAGGAAATTAATTAGGGAGATAAAAGCCATATAGGCTTAGGACCCACGCCGTAGGGACCCAGTTATCTAATAATAATAGCAAGCTGGGCTACCAACAGTCAATTCAAGGCTATAGAGGATTATTAAAAATGAAGCGATGATAGTATTGGATGAAAGGATCAATGACAATGATTTTGAAGCCAATAATCTGTAGGCTGTTTTTCTTTTGTCAATTATGCGTCATAATTTGGTTATAAAATTCAACAGTGACATGTTGTCAAAACCAAGTTCTATGACCAATGCGGATAGGTAGTAAATTAAACTGAAAGAAGCATTAAACTATTGAAGAGATTAACTGGCTTCAAAGAGATTTGAGATTTGTTGGCACTGGCTTACAAATCTTACATTAGACCAACAATAGAATACGGACAGAATGCGCTTCTTATTACATCCTGATAGCTCTAAAAATAATTGATGTTTTTCCAAAAAAAAAAAAAAAAATAAATAGTTACAGGAGCAGCTTAAACGTATGCTATCCTACAGATTTAGGCTGGTATGGAAACATTGCGGTTTAGAAAAGAAACGGATTAGTCAGCGCATCCATGAAAATGAGTGGCAAGCGTTTAAATATTGATTATTGAATCAGTCAAGATAGCTGTTGGAATTTGAACGACAAATCTTTTTCCTTTATATTACGCCTTTGAGACTGGTTGGTGGTGCTACAGTACAGTATCTTCGGATTTATACGTAATTTACTCTGCAGATACTTCTATCCGAACTCACACCATTCTCACCACTTTATGCAGATAATAATGAAATAATTTATTCATCCATTTTATTAATCTCAGCAAATTGATGTGATACTTGATTTCTTTATTTTTTAAAACGTTACTCTGCCATTATATATATAAAGCAAAATAACAAAAAAAGTCAAATGAGATTTCAAATTATAAAACACCTTAGATGATGTCTGTAGACAAATTTGAAAAAAAATCAATTTTTATTAGTGGGTCAGTTTATTAATCACGATATAATCTAGAATTTATTAAATATCCATCTTTATCCATTCCTATAAATAATAGTAAAATGTACACTTAAGTCTTCAATTAAGAATATTTAAGGAAAAAAAATTGGTGTGAAACACTCACACAACTTTCCTTACTCCAGTTTTCAAAAGGTGAAATTGACAAATTTTATAGTTAGTACATCAAATGTAATGAAATTTAGTTTTGGAGTTCGTCGAAAACTGAAAAATTGTTCAGTAAAAGCGTACTTCCGGTTTACTAATTTTCTTGAAACTTAGAATTATGGCCATTTATTCATTTCTAATTAATATTGTTTAGATGACAGAATTGTATAGTAAACTGAAATAGCACTTTAGGAGAAAACCTAACCCCACCACTCCTTAAAAACTGCCCTTAAATGAATTTTTCCGGAGAAATGTTTCAAATAGAAGTTGTAGCTCCTTGTATGTGTAGTTGATATACCATGTTTCAGGAATATCGTGGGAGCCATTTTTGAGAAAATGGCGAATAGTAAACAAAAAAAAAAACTAGTAGTGGTACTTCCGGTTGAGGGAATTTTGACAGAATGACCTACTGTCGGATCCATGGTGATGGATACCTAAAACGGAATATCAAGTTTGAACTTTCTACGATTTTTCGTTTTTTTGAGCTATGTTGTTCACACACACACACACACACACACACATGCACACTACATATACACATTTTATAAAAACCACTTTTTTTGCCTCAGGGGACCACAAAACGGATATTTTGGCTTGTGTGGTCCTATGCTGAAATGGTTTGAAGATTATCTTCGGGATAGAAAATGCCGGGTGAAGTGGCATTCGGAGGTATCATGTTGGTTTGATGTTGTATCTGGTGTACCTCTAGGATCACACCTTGGACCGTGGCTAATCCTAATTTTTATTAATGACCTTCTACTAAGGATCTCGGATGTTGAGGTACTTGCATTTGCGGATGACTTGAAGTTCTTCCATAAAGTTGCTTCCCAATCGGACTGCATTATAATTCAAGATACCCTCCGCATTATTTCTGACTGGTGCTGCAGTAATGGCATGGAGCTAAATGTTAAAAAATGCCAAGTCATTTCTTTTTATCGCAAAAAGACTTTTATATCATATCAGTACCTCATTGATGGCAAACCATTGGAGAGGACTCGTAACGTGAAGGATTTAGGAGTTACTCTGAGTCATGACCTCTCTTTCACAAAACAGTTTGAATATGTTTTGTAGGAAAGCATCGCGAGCACTGGGTTTTGTATTAAGGCACACTCGTGATCTTAGAGATCCCAAAGCGGTGCTAACTGTGTACAATGCATACGTTAGAAGCCTTCTTGAGTACGCGTCATTAATTTGGTGTCCTTATACCAAGAAGGATATAGTCAGACTGGAAGCTATATAAAACCGTTTCATCAGGACTTTTAAGAAAAGGTTACCCAGCGGTGCTACTCATTTATGCTCTTTAGAGTCTAGAAGATGAAATGCTGGTCTTTTATTCTTGAAGAATCTCTTGAATGGCGAAATTGATTGCATGGAGCTACTTGCTGCCATATCCTTGTCATGTACCACCAGGTCGCTGCTTGTCGGGCAGTTCTCTATTTCGGCATTTCGTGGTCCTCTGTCCAGCTTTCGTTAAGACTTCCTGACGCCTGTGGGCGCGCTGTTCACGCTAGAGCGTCTAAATTTGTAGAATATGGCCGTCATGGGAATGAGGATATCATCCTGCGTGCTGTGGGTGTTTCAAAATGGCATCTGGACAATTTTTCAACATAACGCTTTTATTTTTTTTTGGCATTACTTTAAGAATTAAATTGTTAATGAGCATGTATTATTTTATGCTATTATTAATTTTAATGATATCGACATGTATGTATCACATTAATTCACTTCAATGAGCCATAAAGGCTTACCGCCGTTGTTGATAAAAATTAGTAAAAAAAAAAAAAAAAAAAAATTCCGGTGAAAACTCGATATCGAAAATTTGGCACGATTACAAATATTTCCTCTTTCTAGGAGTAAGAGAAAGTAAAAAATGGAAGTCAATTTCTACATAAATTTGATAAATCAAACTTTGATGATGATGATAGGATAAAATCCGAATCCTGTCAGAGTCAACTAAAAAAAGTATGGTATGACAAGTATAATATCAATATAAATATGGGTCTAGCAATGCAGAGCTATCTACCTAATCAATATTTATAAAATAATTAAGCAATCACACGAATCTGATGGTAAAATATTATAAAACATAATATGTAAATTAAAGTTGTACTTTCCCTAAAGCAAGTGTCTGTTTGGATGTGCCTTTAACTGATAAGTGTAACTAGAAAGTGAAAATTGCAAAATGACTGAACATGATATTTAATTTTATTAGAGAAAGAATTAATTAACAGATTTATTTACCATTTTTTCCAATAATTTGTAATCTTCACCAGATTTCATTTCGAATAGTTAACTAATTAAATGGCGATTCTAAAAGTGCACACATAAAACTATTTATATAGGATATCGAGTAAACTTGAATCCTATTTTTAAAGAAAAAAAAAAAAACCAAACCATCTTTTATTACCATCTTCTAAAATTATTAAAAACCATAAATGTACAAGATGTGAGTAAAATTGATCTGATAATAATAATACGTACAACCAGTTATTACGTGTTGATAAAGTACTTTTTTTTTTTCTTTTCTTTTTTTAACAACTCAGCTGGCCAAATCCATGATAATGTTAACGTTAATGACGACAATATATTATATAAATTTATGTTCGCAAAAATATAAACTTGGTTTTACTAAAATAAGAAATAAAAATAAAAATTCTAAATATAGCAGGTTTACTAAAAATGACTACAAATAGTTGTTAAATTTAGCATATCTAAAAATAGAATTATCTAAAAAAAACTTTTTTTAAAAAATTATTTTTTAATATTTTGACTCGAAAGTAAAATTTTTGGATTTACTAGTATTGTAGAAAGAATCATTCTCTACAATGTTTATCTGCTAAAATTGATCAATCCATTTTAATGCGATGTTACAGGTGGTTAATATAAAGAAGTATCAGGTCAGTTAAGGGGCGGGCAACCCTGACATTTGTCCGGGGCGCCAAAAATTTAGGGGCTGTAAGTGTGAGAAAAATATTGATGTTAAATAATCAATTAATAGAAAATTTCACATATCGATTTTTTTCGTTCGCTAAAAATTTACAGTGTGTAGCGTATTTATTATATTGTTTCTGTGTAAACTAAAAATATTTACATTATTTTTTTTATTGTTTTTTTAAATTTTTTCCGGCGCAGCGACAGCAGTGGTCATTAACGTCACTCACAAAGTTTTCTTCTCGAACTTTGTCCTCAAAAGTTGGGATGGCACTATTCTTCATTACCTTATTACAACCAAACCAACGCAATACCTTGTCTAGCAAGGTAGGTGGTGCTTCCGGTTTAGATCACAGTTCCATGCTTCCCCTCTTACAACATCGAACCGGTCGACGAGGGGGAGTGCGGATATCTTGGTTGTGCCATCGCTTTATCTGCGAATCATTTGGATGGTGTATTCTTACTGATAAATAAGTGTATTGATAAAATTCTAATTGAGTTTCTTGCCTACACTGCTTTTTATATTTACACTATTATTGAAAAATTAACGTATAATTTGTAAAGGACGATGTTTGCATTTGTTTGAAAAAAAAATATACTTCTGTAACAGCAACCAAAGAGTGTAAAGAGAAGAGAAACAAATCCTACCACTCTCTCGGACTGGAGTGGGAGAAACTGTATAAATACAGCTAAGGACAGTCCATGGGAATTCAGTTCAATACAGTTGGATGCAGTTCAACACAGTTCACTATAGTCCATCATCTCGCCAGTCACTTCGTGTCATTTTCATACCACTCTACCTTAATCATTCTCTATTGTAAAGTCCAGGCAGACTATGTCTCTTTATTTATTATACATAGTTAACCAGTGTTAATTCCGTCTTCTTATTTCATCAACCAGACCCAAATTCTCTCCACCTAACACATCCATTATACTTCTATGAACAAAATAGCATTATCACGCAAGCAGAGCGCTGCTTCAGTTTGTGTTTGAACTTGCATAAACTAGCTTAAATATATATAATGCTTAAGGGGCGGTAATTTGTCTTTTTGTTCAGGGCGGTGTAACCGTTAGAGCGGGCGCTGCTCAGGTATGCCTTCTTCTTATATCTTCCCATATTAGGTATCGTTGAATCTTCAATATTTTATTTTTATGACTCTTTTTTTTAGGAGTTTATCAACTAATATTGTTTGAACATAAATATATTTAGAAAAATTTGTCTCTACAATTTAACGAGACAAAACCAGAAAGCAGTAATTGCAATAATATAAAAATTTCGAAATGAACTTTTCACAATTTCCTCACAAGGTCCCTTAAGAATAAAAATAACTTTTTACCAAAATATTGTGTGTGTGTGTGTGTGTGTGTGTGTGTGTGTGTAAGTGTCTTGTGAAGTGTTTTTCAAAAACGAAAAAACACGTGTGCTCAAACTTGATAGATACATTTTAAGAGAAACCGGAAGGTT
>JAAEAF010002760.1:0-104121 GCA_011037195.1 Triatoma infestans | reverse complement strand
AAAAAAAAATCTGGTGTGAAACACTCACACAACTTTCTCTTACTCCAGTACTCAAAATTATAATTGACAAATTTTATAGTTATTGTACCAAATTAATGAAATTCGTCGAAAAGTGAAAACACTGTCCAGTAAAACTGTCCGGTTTACTAATTTCCTTGAAACTCGGAATTTGGGTCCTATATTAATTTCTAGTTATTTCAATTTGGATGACAGAATTGTATAATCAACTGTGATAGCATTTTAAAGAAAAACATAACCCCCCTCCTCCAAAAGTCCCCTTAAATGAATTTATCAGGGGAAAAGTTTCAAATAAAAGTTGTAGCTCTTTATATGTATAGTTAACAACATTGGTTTAAAGAAAATCGTTGGAGCCATTTTCGAGAAAATACCAGAAAACTGAAAATTATATTTCAGTAAAAACGCACTTCCGGTTGAGGAATTTTTACAGATAACGTACAATCAGATCCCATGGTGAAACCTAAACGGAATATCAAGTTTCAACTTTCTGCAGTTTTTCGTTTTTGAGCTATGCTGTTCACATACATGCACATACAAAGTCGTACACACACACACACACACACACACAGACCATTTGCTAAAAACCACTTTTTTGGACTCAGGAGACTTAAAAACGGATATTTCCGGTGAAAACTCGAAATCGAAAATTTACGATTACAATACTTCCTCTTACTAGGTAGTAAGAGAAAGTAAAAATAAAATTCACGAAGTGTTAGCGTGTTTAATTTATGGAGAAAGAAAAGATTTCCACCGCTCACCAAGAAATTTAGTGGACGGCTCTATTGATACAATGATATTAATACTGAACTGCATGTATAAGCCCATTTGTATGTTATTAATGGATTGCTAATTGAGTGAACTTTTTAGGAAGATTATCTTGTCTCTACTCAGGTTCTTGAGTATCTCTGACATACTGTTTTGAAATTAACTGTTGAACTTAAGTTGTCAAGCCATAATTCATTCAAATAAAAAAGAAATAAAAAAAAGTCAAATGCCCTCCTTTTGCTATTATTCTCTTTTTTATATAGATTGAGCAGAAAAAAATGTTTGTATCGCTATTTTTTTTGGCTTCAAGCTTAAAATGGATATGCACCAATTTAAACAGCATCTCTAAAAGTTATATTGACAAAATTTTAATTTTATTTAATTAAAAATCAGCAATGTAATTTATGCAAAATGGCTAAACATTGAAAAAAGGATTTAGGAAAAAAAAAATAAAAAAAAATGTAAATATAAAATACGACTTTTTAATAGAAATTAAATATAATAAAGTTTATCCAAGACTGTTATGAGTTTTTTATTTAAATATTTTAATTATTGTTACAATAAAACTTGTTAGTGTAAAAATGTACCATTATTTTCCTATAATTAAGTCTATTAAAAAAAATTTAAATGACTGTGTTCATAAATATTCATTTTTCAATAATAGTCATTAACAATTAATTAAATATGTGCATAATATTTTCATTAGAATTATTATTAAGATTTCATAAATAAAAACATTTTATAATTCAATATATTTGAAACTAACTTCTGAAAATATTGATTTGTAATGGGTAGCTTTAGCTTTATTAATTTAATCTTATTTATTTAAACTAATACGACAAATTATAGTGAGTATGCCAATTATAACTGGCCACAATTAAGGAGGTGGTTTTATTCCAGGCAAAAAAAAAAATCGTTTAATCCATGGTTTGTGTCTTAACGGTTTTCGAGAAGTTTTACATTTTATAATTATGTTTCAGACTTTTCCCATACAAATTGTTTTACTACTAAGGGAGTTAATGCTAAAGCAAATTTAATTATACCATTCGAAAGAATATTAAATTTTCCATAAGATGTTGGTGTGCTTTTACACCAATTATTCGACACGTCCTTGGCAAAAAAAGGCTCTGCATCTCCTGTCTTGGGGCCTGAGCCCTTTTGCGTAGTCCGCGGCCAGTTACTTTTGGAGGAAATCAAGAAAGAGGAGGTGGTGAAAAGAGCACGTCGCCTCTGGAACGCTCTCCCGGGACTGAGGCAGGGCAAGCTCTGTCTAGGAGGTTATAACCAGGAAAGTTCGAAGGTCTGCAACAGTCTGAGTAAAAACAAAATCCTTCTTCTTACTAGGCACTGCAGACTCCGGGGACATCTGAATAAGCTGACCCTAGAAGATGTAGGCACAAGCAGATTCTGTGGAGAGATAGAGGAAACTCCAATACATCTCCTCACCGAAAGCGACACCATTATCCAAAAGAAAAATTTACAGCCTGGGTTGTAACCAGGTGGAGGAGTGGGAAATACCCACCCTAGAAACCTCCCAGCTTCTGGGATTCCTTAGGGAGCTCAACATGGAAGGGGTGCTATAGATGAGTGTAATAGGGCGCAATGAGAGGATCCAAGAGAAATGGTTTGGTTTGAATGAACAAACTAGATATTGGTGAACACTGTATAATGTTAGAAGTGACACTAACTGCCTGGACGTTACACTAAAATGGTAGAGTATGGTAGAATGGTAAAGGGTAAGGTAAATGACGTATATAAATGATTTATATATCTATCTCCCGTCGCTGTATCTATGCAGATTCTCCCACCCTAGTTCGAAAGAGTGGTCCTTGTCTCTCTTTCTCTGCTATAGATCCTCTCTTTGGATCCTATTACAATGAGCAAGCTCATCTACGTTACCAGAGGGGATACAATAAATTAATAGATAGTCGCAGTGCATAAATCCTAAAAAAAAAATCCCAATTATTAAATAATATGATGTTATTCTAAAGTTTAAAATTATAATATATAATTTTCAAAATTTAAAGTAAATTCATCTTTCACTATCACTTTTTAAACAATAACCTGTCAATTCCTATCATATATTTTTCAATTAATTTGTTCAAAATTCATATGCGCTTTATTCTTTTATTGCAAGATTTGGCTGTAACATCTATACCATAATATCCAAAAAACGTGAGGTAAACACACAGAAAGTCAAAGAGGTGTAAAGTAGCAAAGAGATTATTTTTTTGTAACTTGTATTTATTCCATTGTTTACTTCCTTTTTTTTAAGTTTTCATATTCATCTCTAAGAAAATCGTCTTTTTCCAATCTCTTTAAAATATTGCCCCCCCCCCAAACTAATTAACTTTCTAACGTTTACTAACTAGCTTACATTTGCTACTGTCATCTTATTTATTTATCATTGTTTTTTCACGTGCTTACTTTCTGTTGCAAATGTGAAAGTTAAAACTAAAAAAGAAAATGAAAAATTGAATAAAAGTAAAGTCTCTTAAAATCCTGAATTATAAGTACCAGTTTCAGATTGCTTTATAGATGAGAATGTTAAGTATAATAATATGATTTTTGGTCATATGTTATTAGTTAACTACTAATATACTTTAAAGGGTTATGTAAGTTTTTAGCTTGCATGGAATGAATTTATATTTATATAATTATAAATTTGTATTTAAGAATGCCTACTTTTTCAGGCAACTTTAACGTCCAACTACTAAATAAAAAAAAATTAAAAAAAGTCTTAGCTTGTGTAGTGGTTATGACCATGGATTTGTAACTGGGAGGACTCCAGTTCAGTTCCGTGTGTAACTGTTAAATTTATATTCGCTTAAAAAATGTAATAGTAAAGTAGGAACTTCCGTCCACGAAGAGGGATCTGACACACACAAGCCCATGTTCATTCTTCAGGGTAAAATTTAAAAATGGAATAAATAAATACAAGTTACACAAAAAATAATTCTAATCTGTTCACTACTTTACACCTCTTTGACTTTCATGTTTATATCACGTTTTTGTGTGTATAAAGTACACTTGTACGCATCTTCATTTCAGCTTTATCTCTCATGTACTTTGCAGCTCCTCAATATGATTATCTACAGCTTTACTAGGACATTATTCAAAAACAACTTCGTAGCTCTTCAATTTTTAATTTTTTTTTAAAAAAGTTGTTATATTATTTTATCCACCTATATTTATCTTGCATTCTATAAAAATGGTGATTTTTTTCTTATCTCATATTCTCCAAAAAATTCAATTATATCTTGGCTATCACGGTACTTACTTTTAATTTCTTCCAATTCATTATTTTCTAAATCTAATTCTTCTTACTTTTTAATTATTTCATTATTTTTTATTTTTTTATTTTAAATTATCATAATTTATTTTTTGATTTTAAATTATAATAATTTATTTTTTTTATTTTAAATTATCATCTTTTATTTTTTGATTTTAAATTATCATTATTTATTTTTTAAAGTTAAATTTTTCGAATCTATCGAGTGCACATTTCACACATTCATCTATACAACAATGCTTAACTACTTATTCAATCAGTGTTTTTATTTTTATTTACCGAACACTCAGATGAATCTCTAAGCCTTCTAAAGAAAAATTTCATAGGCTTCTTTTTAGATAATTCATCTACGTATTCAAAAATGGTTAGCAGTAATCTTTTAAATTTTTTGAATAATTAGAATATTTATTAGGAGTTTGTAATTTAAATAGATAGTAATTATGATGTACGTACTTGTTATTACCTTACAGTGTCCATGTGTGTTTTATAATAATCAAAACTGAATACGAATTAAAATTTGATACAATTCTCATTCCTACTACACAAACTGTGGTCTAATTTATTAATGGTTATAAAGAAAAATCAGTTTTTAATATGAAAATGTTTTATGCGAGGAAATTTGATAAAAATCGTGATGACATCTTCCCGAATAAGTGCCGAACATTTACGGAGACAGTCGAGCCAGTTACCTACACTAATTTATTATTATGTTTGTAATTTTGTGTAACCAATTTCGAATTCTAACTGTGTGTTTAGTATAAATGTGTAATCTATTTAATCTGCATAGTTGAAACTATAAACCATACAAAAAAAAAAAAAATTATTATCATAAAGGAAAAGGATTGTGAAATTCGGTCTTTTTAAAAAATAAAAAACTTAAATTTTTTCCAACGTTTGACAAATATATTGTCTTTTTCAAGGCCTACAACATACAAATACAACAGGTTCTTTTTTGAAAGACAAAATCACAATATAATAAAAAATAAAATATTGATTAATTTATAAATTTGTTGGTTTACATACATAAAAAACAAGACAAAAAAAAACTGTTAAATATCTTCAAAACATAACAAATGTAAAACTTATGTATAAATTTGGAAAATAAAAAGTTGAGAACACCTCAACACCACACAGAATAGTGCACAAATAAACCATAGTGAAACGGTGGGCAGGTATAGTTATAACGGGACAAATGGAGATAAGGGTCTATTTGGAAAACAATTTCAGGGGTTAAAAATGAGGTCATGATAAAATGAAGAGAGAGTGTTGGTATCTGTCCTGTAATTAATAGAATTTTTCTGTTTTTTTTTTTTTTATATATAGCATTTCTAAAATGTTAAGTTTTCCTAATACTTTCAGTTGCCAAAATACTGGTATTAGAAAAATCAAAATCGTGTCTTTTTTCAGTATGATGTTTAGTGAGTGCTGTTAGGTCTTCAGAGTTGTTTTTTCTACGTCATAATCGCGTTGGTATAACCTGTTCTTTAAATATTGTTTCTTTGACCAATATAAGTGGCTGGACATTGCTGGCAATATATTTTATAAATAATATTTGATTGCAGTTCTGTCGGGGTAGGGTCTTTAATGAAAAGTTTGTGTATTGTATTAGTTGTTTTATGTGCTAAGATAATGTATACTGTGTAAGTGTACTATAGCTGCCCGCCGTTTCACTATGGTTTATTTGTTCACTATTCTCTGTGGTGTTGAGGTGGCTCAACTTTTTATTTTACAAATATATACATAAGTTTAAAATTTGTGATGTTTTGAAGATTATTTAATAGCTTTTTTTTTATGTAAGTAAACCAAAAAATTGATAAATTAATCAATAATTTTATTTTTTATTATATTCTGATTTTGTCTTTCAAAAAAGAACCTGTTGTATTTGTATGTTGGAGGCCTTGAATAAGACAATATATTTGTCGAAACGTTGGCAAGAATTTAAGTTTTCTTATTTTTTAAAAAGACCGAATCTCACAATCCTTTTCCTTCATATAAGTAATGGTCGAGTAGAATCTTCAATTATTACTATAATTCTGTAATTCAATAAAAAAAAAAAAAAACCGTTTTAAAGCTGAGACGATGTGTATCCTAGCAATGCTAATATGAACCGGGGGGTGTGGTGGAGGCAGGCACATACAGATTCATAAAGACCTATACGACATTCGTAGACTTAAAATACACATGCATTTTTTTCTGGAACATCCTCCTCGTTCTCAAGTCTTCCCAAATCTAAATTTCCGCACATATAAATGTTCGTGCACCCTAACTAACGGTAGCATTCCAAACATCCTACATAAAAATCATAGGTTATCGGAAATTAAGCCTTATTAGCCATAAGCTTTTATGTCAAAAATTGTGTAATAGCCCGTAATGTAGGAAGAATTTACAATTTTTCTTCAATACGAATACATCATGCGAATATATAGCGTGTCTCTTCAAAATAATATGATTAAGCTGTAATTTCTACATGTCAGCGCAATTTCCTGCAGCATTATAATGTAAGATATGACCTTTGATAAAGTCGTAAAATATGTCACATTTATCGCTTTGTCTCTCACCTTGTGACATTAGTTGTAAGATCTCTATGTATATCTCTGTAAGTCAAATTCCTTATTACCATCGCCTCCGATGATCTTTATTGAACTGGTTCTTCAATAAATTTATAAATTGTAGAACTTAAGTTTTAATTTTAGCAAGTTGTTATAAAAAGGCGATTATTATATTGGATATACGGAACCGAAACTGCTGCTACATTATTTCATTTTCATTTTCAATCTTTTTACTTTCTCTTACGTCTAGTAAGAGGAAGTATTGCGATCTTGTCTAATTTTCGAATTTAAGTTTTCAAGTCGAGTTTTCTACAAAATATCTCAAAACACGAAAAGTCACCAGAAGTTCAAACTTTATTCTGACCAATGCATCTGGCAGAACATTATTAACCTGAAGTGCAACTTTACTGATTTTTTTTCTTCACTTTTTCACGATTTTCTCAAAAACGGCTTTCTCACGGATTTGTTTTGAACTTCGTTATTAAGTACACACTTCAAGCTTCTATCAAGGATTGGATAAAATACCAGCGTCTGCAATGGTGGGAAAGGACACCAAGGTAGGGACATTCTAAATTCTTTATTTTAAAAGACATTTATCTAAATTTGCCAGGGACCTACTAAGCCATAGCCGAAGAGAAATAAGGCTTATAGTGGGTCTATTAACAGGACATTATAGGCTGAATAGATACATGTACCAATTACTACTTGCAGATAACGCGTCAGGCCGTACTACAAATTTGAGGAGGAAACTCTGGTACACATCCTCTTGAGTGTGCCGGTCTGAACAGGACCCGGTTTATCTTCAACTGGGTACAAGCAATCCCGTAGCCACGAGCTTCATTACGGAACCACTTTTTAGCTTTGCTGGACCTGATTAAGAAGGAAAAGCTGAAGGATGTGCTATAACCTAAGGGAATCCACAATAGACCTCTTAATGTAGGTCGCAGTGGAATGAGGCTCGCATTCTCCGTTTTTCAATCTAATCTACTATGTACGCACATAAATCATCATCATCCGTCTGAAGCTGCCGCCCTCCAGTCTCGTACATCTAGCAGGGATCGCGCATCTGCCTCCACACCATCCAACCAGCGCAATTTCGGGCGTCCCCGACGCCTTGAAGAGCGTTTCTAGGAGCTTTCTTGGTATGGAGTTATCATTCATTCTAAATACATGCCCCGCCCATCTGAATCTGCCAATCTTTATAAATCGGACGATGTCACAGTCTCCGTATAAATCCATTACCTCCGCATTAGTTCTTATGCGCCAGGATGATTTTGCCGGATCAAAAAACTGCTCCGGAAATCCGTCTTAATATTTTTCTTTCCGTTCGGTGTAATTGGGATTCTTGGATTTTGGATATCGTCCAGCATTTGAGCCATATCTGATCAGTGTCTTATAGAGACGCAGTTTGGTGGTGCGAGATAGAATGTGACTTTTTCGGTGCCTAACCAAACCGAAGTAACAATTATTGGTGGCCATTATGCTTCACTGGATTTTCGCATCACTATCATTAGTCACCAGTGAGCTAAGATAGACAAAGCTATTCACGCTCTCGAAGGTGAAGCGATCCACTTGAACTTGGTTCGGTGGATTACCTTGAGGATTAATGACTATATATTTAGTCTTGGACTCATTCACGGCCAGTCTCATTCGCGCAGCCGCATCCTACAGTCTGGAGAAGGTCTCACTCGAGGTACCAAAGCTTCTCCCGAAAATATCATCCCGATAACCCAATATTTGCCCTATCCGGTCATTTTTCTTTTGCCTATCACTTTTAATTGAGACATTTTCTTGGGAAAATGAATTTTTGGTGGGTTTTGGGGAAAAATTTAACGTATTTAACGTTAAGGTTTCTTCTAAATTGTGACTTCAATATAATGTTCATATATTATATCATCAGTATAATACTAACAACTTTAGGTATATTACTAATATCAGAATAAACTTATCACTTTTGTTGAATATGTAATTGGATCCGGAATGCTGGATAAAATCATTGATCCTATCATTTTATTGGAACAAATTTTTTTTTTTTTGCCGGAAAAACTGGGAGGATATAATGTTTTATTATATTAGGGTGTCATTATGAACGGCAATGTAATCATATTCCAGTATTAACTGCTATTTGTGCTAAAACAATATGTATCCAACTATATTGAGCTAGAACAATTAAAGTGATTAAAAATTACTAGTATTTAACTGGATAATTTTACCAGATTAATGTTTCTTGGAATCCTGGACGGAGGCATAAGACTACAGACAGTTTCGTTTTATTATCACATAATTAGGAAGAGAGCAATAAACCAGGGAGGTAAGTGTTAAGAAGCGAACAAATTTTTAGTTTTTCTCATATAAGTATTTACCTGAGAGGCTCATTTTATTTACTACTTAGCGAAATATTGATCGCAAGAGTTCAGTTTAATAGTTTTAAGAAATTATTTCTAGATAGTAATGTCATACATAGCCTAGTGAGAAAGTTATATCTATAGCTCTTTGAAAACGTGTATTACAAGACCGTGTGCACTCTCTTAGCTACTTTGTGTACTGCAAGGGCTTATAAATCGATTAATACTCCGCAACTGTAGGAGACATCTATTGAAAACTAAGCAAACTTATACTTCTTATTTTAATTCACATAAAAATTAAGTAAATAAATAGAAACTATTACGCGAATAATAAATATTAAATACACAATAATAATTCTTTTATGTTTTAATTAAAAAAGAATTTTTTTATTATAAAATTATCATTTGATTTTTACATTTTTTTTTTTTTTTTTTGTGCTTCATCAGCTACAATAAATTTCATGTTTGAACTATGTTCACTTTAATGACAGACATTTTAAATTTGATTTAAGTTTTTTTTTTCAAAAAAATATTTGACTAGAAATATATGTCTAAAAAACTGAAAAATTAAAAAGGAATGTTCATTACAAAAAAAGAAAATAAATAATGTCTTTTTGAAAAGCTGAATATATTAAAATTTACCATGAAAATTATTAATATCAAGAAGTAATAGTTTCAGGGTATTTTTATCTATTTACTATTTAATTTAATTTTTCATTTATAATAAAATTGACTACGTGTTTTGCATGGATTTATTATTTATCATGTAATATGATAAACGAATAATTTAAAATTATCTTAATTTAAAATATTTTAATAATTCTATTTATAAATTCTTATAAGGCGCAGGCAGCATCATTGGCTACTACTAATTAGGCTTCTTGTTCTTTGCATAATAAAATTTAATGATGGCCATTAAGTCGTTGTATTAGTACTTCGGCACTTGTTAAGAAATTAGCTGAAGGCGTGGCCAAAAATGATGTTGGGACAGATATTTTTTTTTACGTTTTCATCCTGTTCATATATTTAAATTTTTGATGTCCAACTGCTGTAGAAATCTCAATTCCAGTTTATTCTAAACATATATATACAATATATATACAAGTTTTAGTCTTCGGTTCGTTTAAAGTTATTTTATTTGTCATAAAAGCCATATGGGCTTAGGTACCATGCCATCAGGCACCGGTTAACAATATTATTTTGTTAAATAATTCGATCAGCAATCTTATGTCTATGGTCAAATCATTATGGAATGATGAACTGTTATCAAAAGAAGATTACCACAAAGTAATTATAATAATAATAATAATAATAATAAAAGAATAATAAAAAATTCTATAATCACCTAAATGATCCACTTATAGACAAGGAGCTATCAACTCACTGGCTGAGGTCTGGACGTCTTTTCGCGAAGACTGAAGGCTTTCTGTTTGCGATTCAGGATCAGGTGATACCGACAAGGTCCTACCATCGGCACGTGCTGAAAGAGGCGGCGCTGACGGATAGGTGTCGGTTGTGCTTTAAGGCAATTGAGTCTATCCAGCATATTACGGGTGGATGTGTGCTCTTCCGAGGTCCGAGTATTTGAGGGTCTGATATATTAATGATTGATATGGGAAAGAAAGTGGCGGAAATTAGTGGAGGTAGCGGTCCCGAATGACGGGAATACAAACTCCACCTACGGGCACAAAATTAGCGAATATCAGGACCAAGTGGCCGAGCTTAAAGACCTCTACAAACTGGAGATGGTGAGGGTGACGCCCGTGATAATTTCCTCTAACGGCCTCCATTCCTAAAGCTACAATTGACGCCACCGGCCGACTGGAACTTCCATCGTCGCTTGTCGGCGAAGCCCTCTTCTTGATACCGCCAGGATAATGCGCAAATTTTTAAACTGTAGCTGAGTTGTAAGCGCACTTTATGCGCTGGTTGCGCTGTGAGAGACTCATGAGGGAAGATAGAGATTTTTTTTTTTTTTAAGGCTTTCAACATCTGTGGTCATTTGCGCCCGGAGCCTTCTCAGTGCACTGCCGGCCTCCGGACAGTGTTCTCCCGTTACAGACAACACTGACCATCACCGGACAGTGAGCTGTAGGGGCTTCCTAGGAAGAGAAAATCTAAGGGTAGCACGGCTGTATTCGAACCCGTGATTTCCGCATTGCTAGTCCAGCGCGCAACCACTGAGCTAATCCCATCCCTGATAGAGATCTGTATCCTGCTGAACCTAAGAAGTGAGAGGGAAATTAGGTGACGTGAACTGTGCAGAGGTTGTGGCTGTTGCCACCCCTTTGCTCAGCGTTTTCCGCAATGGAGTTATGCCAAAAGATAATAAAAATAATAATAATAATAATAATAATAATAATAATAACAATAATAATATTTATTTAGAAAGATATAAAATACAATAATATAATATATAAAATAAACATAGCAATGGCTTTACAGCCGTCTGCTGAAGTTTGCTGCAAAAAATAAAAAAATTATTCTCAAATTTTAACTGGTCAGTAAAGAAAAATTAGAAACATGGACATAGTTAAAGTAAAATGGGCTGAAAATAAGTTCGAACTGAAATAAAAGACAAAAAGGCAAAAGGAGGGGAAAAGAAAACAGAACTGGTAAATTAAATAAAAGTGTTACATTACTTTCAAATTTAAAATCACATCTTCTGAATAAGAGAGAGAACAGAAGCTGAGAGAAAAGTTGAAATCTACTGGGTTAGATATAAAAATAATATTAGTGATATTATTAACAATAATAATAATCAGTAATCAGCTAACCAACTGTATCTAACCTTCCAGGCGTGGCGGGCGTATTTGAACAAAGGAAGAGGATGTACTTGGCCAGACTAAAAAGAAATTATATCTGCCCTTGGAGAGTATGTTTATTAAAATAAAGCAATCGAAATTCTGCCAAAAGAGGGTACTTCCCCAGGAAATGATACAAATCTTCCTGGGCAGAATAGTTGCAAAGCTAGCATCTTTCCAGATCCGAGTCTCTTTCGATCCAAGGCCTGAAATTTAGATTTAAAAGTTCGCCTCTCAGCTTAAATAAAGCATCGCATTTCGCCTAAGTTAAGGTTGTGTCACCATAACTAATAGTAATGGCTGTAACCTGATTTCTGTGTTCACTAATCAGGAACCTATATAAAAGGAATCTATCTGAGGCGACCGCACGGCTCACAGACTGTACGAGATGAGCTTCATATATCCTAGATCTGAGTAAAAAAAAGCTGGCCACCCCAACTCGAACGTTCGTCCAAGCACCCATTAAACTGACAAGAGAAGGTCGTGATAGGGTAAGCCAGCGCTTAAACCATGAAGATCTTTCACTTATCACCTCGAGCGCCATCTTTTTGGGCAACCTGTGGTCCCGGGTAGAGAGTGCACAAAGTCTATTCGTATTTAGATAAAGTAAATACTTAACAAAATTTCGGAATTCAAAATTTCGTAAAATATTGCCTATTCGAAATTGTGGATATTTAAAATCTTTTAAAATTTCTCAGCTCCTGGTGATAAGATCTGAATTCCGTCTTATCACCAGTTTGAATTCCGAGTCTAACATTCAACAATCCAACCATATTACAACGTTAAGGCCTCTTAAAAGTATTCTGGACCCTTTAATAATCTACTAAGCTGGGTATAAATATTGGTTCCATGTGATAGCTACCCATTCTAGATTTTAGACAGATATGTCTCCACTAACACACCAATAAAAGGCTTCTGACCAGTGAACCGAAATTAGCCAAATCTATCTTACTTCCTCATTATCGTAGATAACCACATGATAACCTGGGATCGTGACTAGAAGGACATCTTTGGAGGAAGTATAATTTTCCACACTTTTGGAACATTAATCGAAATAATTTGTAAGTGAAGACACATAAATATGTAGTACCTTCAACCTACTATTTGCACAAACATATACAAGCTATTTCAAATTTGAATTCACTAGATGGAAGATCAAAATCTGGTAGAAGGCAGGAGAGAGGCTGGAGGAGCTTTGGTGTAATGATAAAAAAGGAATTTTGTATTAATATTAAAGTGTCTAGAATAAATTTCTCAACAATACAATTATGACATTGTCTATGAGGCAATTCAAACTTTTAAGTTATTAATTTATTACATTCAAATTTCCACCATACTGTTAAAATTTAATAATGTTCAGTTGAGCCATTTACCAAATATGAAAAAAAAAACAGAATAAAATTATATATAGTTATTATGCTAACGATTTTTTTAAGAAAAAATAAAATTAAGAATTTCACAAAAAATATAAAAAAGTGATAACAAAATTTACAAATCATATATAAATGATGATTATCATCAGAAATTTGTGTTTGTAGAACTTTATGGCGTTTCTAATAAATAAGGACGCAATAACTTAACAAGTATTCGGCCAACGCATATATATATAATATATTTATTTATTTCAAATAAAAATAAATAAAGATAAATATATATATAAAACAGAAAATACAAATTTATAACATTTAATAATTGATACATCTATGACCCAACAACGGATTTTGCAAGATTTAAAGTAACATCTGTTAATTTCACCACTCAAAAATAGGTTCTTCCTACATTTCAAACATTTAACAAATCTTAATAGATGTAAAAATTTTATACATTCTAAAGGAATTCACATTTTAAGATATGTTTTTACCGCTATTCGCCGACAAGACAAGTTTTACGATTATTTAGTTAGTTAGGAGATGGCTAACCATCAATCCTTGCTATTCTCTTCACTGTAAATCTTAAACAATCCGTCACGGTAGAGATTATGGTAGTTATTTTCTTTTTTTTTTTGTAGCTATGGTTTATGTAGTATTGATGGCAAAGTTTAAAAATTTTAATGATCGTCGTAGAAAATATATATATATACGTAAAACAGTTTGTTTCTCAGTACAGTATATTGTACAAATCTGATGCACGTAACTTATGTTTAGGGAATTAATGTGCGTAAAACTTTAAACATTGTGAGGTAGTCAAAATTCAATTAAATTACTAATGAAAAACACTAAGTTACAAAGTATTTTTATTGACCATAATTGATTAGACTTTCAACTAAAGTTAACTTATACATAATTAATTTTAGGGATACCACACATTATCCTCTTTACTACTTTACTATCTCAGGTAGGTAATAAAATATATTGCTGTTATAGGCGGGATTAACTAAGAGGCTACCGAATTTGATTTCAGGTAACGTTGCCCTTATATTATTTTTTTGCCCTAGAAACTTGTATAGCTTACGTCTGACGGTGAGTAGTTTTGTCCATAAGGAGAGAATATTCTGCAAAGCATTGATAAGCGTGATAACAATGTGATAGCAAGAAGAAAAGATATAATTTTTAAATTATAAATCTAAAAATTATAACTAGTGATTCCAGCCAGCAGCTATCTTCAGGTCAAGAACCGCGGCAAACAGAAACCCTTTCAAGCAAGGGTCAATACAGGTCAAAGGAACGCCGCTAAAGAAACACCGCTAAAACCCTTTCAAACAGGTTTATTATACGACCAATGTACAGAAGCCACCTAGCATATATTCCCTTCATACAAGGGTCAACGAACACTCAAAAGGCCACCTGGCTACCATCTATTAAACTAACAGTCTTTGATAATCACCGACTGGCCACCATCTGTCGCCACCTTGGTCACTGACCTAATTACCCTGGTCACCGACCTATTCAAGACCTAGGGTCAACAATACTGCAAGAGATGTTTTAGTGTGACAAGTACTTACACACCTGTCAATGTGTGAGTGATACCAATATAAACTTCGCGCCACTGGAGGAGGGGATCAGTATTATATCAGTTTCCGTCAGTATCAAATCAGTATTCAACGTTCAGACATCAGTTCACGTCAGTTCGAGAGTTAAGTTTCACACATCGCGAGCGCGTCCCTATTCAAGGTTTAAAACATATATTTATCAATCATTTCATTAATCATTTACAGTTGTGCATCTTAGTTACTATTTCGATCACTTTAACTTAATTTAGTTACTAATTCAATCACTTTAAATTAATGGTGACGCGCCTTAAAAAAAAAAAGTAACTAAAGAATTTTTAGTAACTAACAATTATTTTCATGTAAAGTTTTATTATAACAATCATAGTACAATAATAGCTTTAAATTTACAAGTTAGAAAAGTGGGAATTGTGAAACATTCGATTAGCTGTAAGAGAATTAATACTTTGGTAAGTACTAAAGTGTTCAGTTACGCTTAAGCATTCTCATTTAAAATTTTAAATTTTACCGGTTTCTAAGATAAATAAATAAAAAAAATTATTTAAATTTATTTATTTTTAAAATTTTCTTAGCTAGGAAATGATTATAGTAAGGACGACTGGATGTGATCGTGGCCACACTCAACATGCACATTTAATTTTTGAATCGGGGCAAATCGAACAAAGTAGTAATGATCGTATATAATTATTATTATTATTATTATTTACCAGGTGCCCAAAGTGAGGGATCTAAACCAATATGAAATTCCCCTCACATTCCCCTCACAAAAAGAAAGAAACGCTTAAGATATCCTTAAGCACTAATTCTCCCAAGTATTTCCTTAAAAGTGCTGCCCTCCCAAATATGCGGATCCTAGTATTGGTCCACTGCTCTAGGAAGTGAATGGTGCATGGTTTCCCTGATTCCACCTCGCAATGGTACAAAGAACTAGACGTTCTGCCTATATTAATTAGTAAATGACTAGCTATCCAACCATACATCTAGCAGGAACATCATTGCATCTCCTAATCAGGGAAAGAAGATACTTCTAGTCCTTCTGTCTTACACCTTAGTCTGGAGAACACCCTTCCGTGCACCTCTGCTGCTTCTCGTTCGCAATTCCTCCACTGCTTGACTCTCTTGTCACCAAATTGCTTAGTCCGGCACAACAGATTCCCATATTAGCCAACTCATCCGCCTTCTCATTACACTGCATGATCGGGAACCCAGAAGAGTTGTAATCTGCTCCTTTGAGCGCATTAAGTCTTCTCCTTCATTCACCCACTAATTTAGAGCTCTAGCATTGCTTATTTAAAGCTTTTAGTGCAGCCTGGCTATCAGAAAATATCCTCACCTCTTTAAATTCTCCCCGCCACTTTTGCACCATATTGATGAATGATGCTATGAATCTCAGCCTAGAAAACAGTGGCCATACCGCCTAAAGCCACAGACCATCCTTTGTTCAGTTCCTGCAGCCAAATTCTTGCTCCGGACAAAATAGTATCCTAGGGTTTGAAAAAAGGAACGGCCATTTAGTTAGGTAGCAAAGAATTGTTTTTGATAATAATATAGAGATGATATGACAAAAGTGTGCCATATTTCATAATGTTATATGTAAGCAAAATTTTTGAGGTTTGGAAGTATGTTTCTATTCAGAACTTCTTGCTCTATATAAAATGAGAGTGTTAAATATGGTGTTTTAGGTAAATAAGTTTAATTACGAAATATTCAATTTAAATTATCAACTTAATATTCATAAATTTAATCTATATCTATTCTGAAAGAGAAGGAATTAAGGTTTTTATGTACAGGGATTATGTTTCTATGTACCCCCCCCCCAATCATATACACCATCATTCAACTCATTAGTTATTGAATATCACTTTCTTTGCCATAAATTTTCAGTTTTAATACTCGTATCTTTATAAGAACGACCTTTGATCATTCTACACTACCGGAGGCTAAGAAGGATAAAAAAATTGCATTTAATTTTCTTTAATTAACTAAAAATAGTTAACTACGATAAAAGATGCTGGTTTTAAAAAAAACACAGTATCCCATTATTTTAATTTTATTGCTAACGTGGTATGATGACCTTTCAGAACGGTTCTTTGTAATAGTTCTTCACCAGCGTTCAAAAACCATTCCTTATTATTTTTAATAAAATATAAATTTTAAGGCTTTAAAAATTAAAACTTATAGAACTGGCAATATAAAAACATTGGAATTATTTCTTTCAAGTTATAATATGAAATAAAACCATTAAAATAACAAATAGATCTGCCCACTTCCACCGAAATCTTTATGCCTCAAGAATATGATAGCCGAACCATATTATGGATTCACTTGAATAAAATCGGGTTATGAAACATTACACACCTTTCTTTTGCGGCAATTTTTACAAACAAACAACACTTTATAACTAAAAGTGGGGCTGCACAACTATTTGCGATGCGAACACACAACTTTCTGATCAGTCAGCAAAGGACATAACATTAACTTATAAAATAAAATATTTTTTAAACTATCAAGCTGGTCAGTATAGATTCATAAAATAATCTTCAATTGTCAAAAATGAATTGTTATGTATAATAATTTTAGCCAAAGGCTACCGTCCATAGATATGAGAATTTAAAATCCCTAGAGAATCCACTAGTATAGATTCTGCCCGAGTAGTCAGATGTGATAGGTCTATTCCGATCTCTTCAAAGAACTTACGGCTAAGAGTAGGAATCGTACCTCTTGACCCAAATCACAGACCACATATATGAAATTCCCTTTCATCGTACTCCTCGAGAAACTTTTCTTTATAGAAACTGTGATGGATGCCAGAAATATAAAAATATATTTTATTTGAAATTATGAAGAAAATGAAACATTCGCTGGCAAAAGGGACTATTCAGGTAGCAGACCACTATTGTCTTTTAGAGTTCATAGGACTCGGTTAGCATTGTCTACCCCTTCTCACAGGGGAAGATTTGCACTAACAATTAGAAGGCATTCTTTGAAGGCAGTCTAGTCTGTAAGAGACATTGAACTGGAGCACTTGATTCAGGAATCGCTATTTTAGCATCAGTGCCAGTCATATGTTAAAACATAAGAGTTTTACACTTAATCTAGATAAATAATTGATTCATAAACATAATAGTTGTGATATTGTAGAGTATTTAAATTCACTTAGAGATTAATATATTTATTTTAAAACAGTGGTGATCCTTTACTTATTTCTAATACTTCTCTTTCTTTCTCAAACTTACACACAAGCCCTTTACTAAACCGCTCACGCCGCAAGCTACTACTACACAAACAACACCACCACACCATTACGAGTATATTTCAAAACCAATACATTTCTTATAAATATTTTCTTTCCCACAGTGTACTTTATCCATATCATATCATTACTTTACTGGTTCATATCATTAGTTTCATCACGAATGGTGGGATCTAAGATCCAGGCTACTTTATTATTCATATGAAAGGCAATGATGTCGGCTTACCTTAAGGAGCCTTCTTCATCTGTTGCGTAAACCACTTCAATGCACTTATAGCCCTTTTCTGACATTAGCTCTATTATCCTTTGTTTAATGTTGTGATGGCGGCGTGTACAAGAGCATATTGTGAGGGCAACTACCCAGCACATGGGCTGGTGTTACGATCTCCCAGCCCCTTTTGCGACAGAGGGGCCCTATGTCTCCTGTAGTCTGACCTCCGACTCCAGGTACACCACGCATGGAGCATAATTAATGTTCAATTTAAGGGCATTAGTCCATTCAGAACCAGACAAAAGTGCCTTGTCACAGATAAATTTATTGGCCTTAGGAGTATCTTTAAAATGGTGGAGACTGAGTCGGGAATTGAATAACTGACAAACTTTCTTTAAATTTGGTTTGTATACATACTTTTGACATAACTTATTATACTTGGTGCGAAACCGTACATTTTACTTTCTCTTTCTTTTTGTATGCTTACCTGTTAGCTACCTGATTGTGATTTCGTTGTCATCGAAAAGTGCCTCTATCAAAAACCTTAAGTGACAGTTGTAGAGTTTAATCCTAACACCACAAGATCCCCGTTAAATGTATGTTTTCAGACAAGTGTCTCAAATAAAATAGATTTATACATAAATATATAATATATAAATATATTTATGATATAAAGAGTCCCACATATACGGACCACAATCAAAACAACTCGGAAACGGTTACTTTATTAAAATCTTTAAACTTTATCTAAAATCTAAAATATTCGTAAATTTTGTGGAATTAATAAAATCCAATTCGTATCATTCAGATTTTGTGAAATGGAATCATAACCAGTAACTTGGCTGTATCTTACATTAACAGCTTATCTGAAGATAATTTACTAAGACTTTAAGTGGTTCTGACAAAGCATACAAAAAACTGCGGCACTTAATATATATATATTTTTTAAGTAATAAACAAGAGTTAAAACGGCCAAAAAACTTCCCATTTCTTATGTCAGCTTAGCGATATAAATAATCATTTATAATATAAACAATGAAATTTACATAATATTGTTCAAACTAACCTAATTCAGTTATGGTCAGCTACTGTTTACGTTAATATGCCAAAATATCCGTTATAACTTTCAACAAGGGATATCAGTAATCAATAAAAAAAAAAATAAATAAATAAATCTAAATAAGGCGATATTAAGCAATCTATATATTACATATTTAGTAGACCTCTGCCTCTTGATAATCAATATGTATCTCTTCTAATCTTCACTAAAAATGAACTATATTCTAGTTTCAAGTATAACAAGTTTAATTATAAGAAGTTTCGGAATCAAATGAACTCAAAAATCAGGCCAATGTGACCCATTTTTACGAAATAAAGGTTACTCTTCACTTCAACAGAAATGAATTTTAAAAATTTTCTGTTCATGGGTTTTTTGTAAAAAGTACCAAAAAAAATTTTTAATATTGTAAATATAATTACATTTAATTGAATGGTATAATTAAATGCATTTTGAAGAATGTAGGTAAATTGTAGTCAATTAAAGCAAGTATAATGGATGTGTGAAGTGGAGAGAATTTAGGTTTGATTAAATGAACGAGATATGAAGACACTAATATAATGTAGCTAAGTTTACACTAACAGCGCTGGACTTTATAATGAAAATAATAGAATGAATGGTATGAGTAAAGATATGACACGATGCGATGTACCGTTGTATGGTAGTATCTGATAGATTTTTTAGATAGATTCCCACTGGCTTATATACACAGTTTCTCCCACACTAGTCTGCTTAAGTCAGAGAGTAGTCTCTGTTAACCAGAGAGGGCCTGGCTTCACTCTGCTGTGGTTGCATTATCTTTGCGGTATCATTACTCAAGATATATATTCGGAACATCATATTCCCTTTATACAGGAAGCCGGATGGAAGCAGCAGCAAGCGGGAACGTGTTCGTGACTGCCCTGCCGTAAAAAATCGGGGTGCAGGAAAAAACCTTGGTTAAAATAGGGCCATAGTAGAAGGGATACCTTGCTCTAAATTCTGTATATGATACGATCATCTATATAATATTAATAAGAATTAAATGTGTTGACAAAATTCAGAATTTGTAGAAAATTGGTCGATCAGAATTGAGATTTAGCAGGATACTTTTTTTTCCAGATTTTCTCGATATAGATACCAAATAATTTAACTGTATTTAGTACATAAAGTATACCGAGTAACTAGATTTAAGAGGGATTTGGGATGGAACTAGATGGTTATGCTTACGGTAATCGTCATGTTTAGTTTAGAATCTCCCAACTGTTCATATTACTTTGAAGCCAGTTAAATATCCAAGTATAATGGGTTTGAGAAGGAGAGAAATTGGGTTAGATAGATAAATAAACTAGAAGTAAAGCTGAACACTATATAATAGTAAGGTAATAGGAACTTTACACGCGATATATAAAATGATACTGAGAGGTAAAGAGAAAGATTGTTGACGTGTTGTGACTGCTGTATGAACTCTGCTGCATGACTCTCGGCAGACTCCTCCTATGGCTGACACAGCTGTATTAAGACCGTTTTTCCCTCTCTATTCTGGCTTAAGCTAGAGAGTGATCCTGCCAAATTTTATGTCTCTCTCTCTCTCACTGCTATAAATCCCTCTCTTGGAACCTTTTACATCATCCTTGTTAAGGAGAGAAACTTGGTTAGATAGATAAATGAACTAGAAGTAAATCTGAGCACTGTGTAATAGTAACTATACATGTACTTTACACTAAAATATTTAAAATGTTAGTGAGAGGTAAAGTGAAAGGTTCTTGACGCGTTGTGACTGCTGTATGAACTCTGTTGCAAGACTCGCGGCAGATTCCTCCTATGGTTGACACAGCTGTATTTAAACAGTTTCTCCCACTCTAGTCTGGCCTAAACTAGAGAGTGATCCTGGCAAATTTTGTGTGTATGTGTGTGTGTGTGTGTGTGTGTCTCTCTCTCTTTCTCTGTTATGGATTCCTCTCTTCGGATCCTATCACACTAAGTTTGAAAGGAAACTTGTGAATAATAACTAGGTGAATTACACCAAGAGGAGGGCTGTGTGAGTGTTTTACACCAGAATTTTTTTAATTTAATTGTTAAATTATCACATCAAGCGAAACCGATATTTTATGAAGCTAAATTATGATGTAATGGATTAGGGAGGAAGTTTCAGAATGTTTCAAATAACTTATATCCAATTTCACATTTATAAGAGTTCAATTTATAAGGAAACTGTTTATGGATTAATATAAAATTAATCCACTTTTCTCACTTCGAAAACAAGGTTTTATATAGCAAGAAGTGTATCAAGAACTTAATGACCTATTTACAATAATCACCTTTTCATTTTTAATTTTCCTTAACACGCACTTCCAATAAAAACTCAATAATAACGAGTTTAAAAAAAAACAAAAAAAAAAAAACATCGTTAAATTATATTATTTATTTCTTTAATAAAATAATAAGCTGTTTAAAAAAAGAAATGTAAATAAGTACATTTCAAGGCGTCCTATATAAATAATACGATCTGTTTCTATTAGAGGTAATAGCGAGGTCAATTACATTTCGGTACTATTATATCTGTATATCAGCTACCTTTCTTGGCACTGATTACCACGGGCTACCTCACTTACACACACCTACAGATCACGAAGAACCATATTGATTGTGCAATAGTTGTTAAGATATGCCCTTACATAATAGTATTTTATATACAACAACGCAAACCAACCCAATAATAGATTGAAGGAAACATTCGAAAATAACATTTTAATGTTTCACGAATCTCTTTATTTTAGTTTTATTTTTTTTATTTATTTTTGTTTTATATTGAACATTTATAAGATTGAGGCCAAATTTGGGGAATTTTATTGTGAAATCAGTTCGCCTTAGTTGTTCTTTGTTTTGAGTTATAATGTTCTATATTGTTAAAAATATAGTCCTGGCCATTTTTAAAAGATTATTATGAAAAAAATACTCGGAAGTATACTTAGTAATATGACAGTTAATCTGAAGAATTATTATATATTTTTTTAATATAATTTATTATCATAATGTGGTAAAGTCTTAACCCAAATAAGATACGTTCAGAGAGAGAGAGAGAAAACAAATGTTTTTATTTTTCTTTCTTTTTTTAAACAACTTTCTTAAGAATTTCGCAACAATATTTGTCGTTGACTTTATAAGAAAAAATCTGATATTAAACACGTCTTTCTCACACTGCACTTAATCCAATTACAAAACTGATCAATTTTCTTTGAACTTGGCAAATCTTATTTAGTTCTAATATAATTTAATACAATTACCTAACCGAGACAGATTGGGGGGGGGTCAAAGACAATTCCTAAGGAATCATATCCCCAATGCCCAAAATTCCAAGATTCCCTGTCCTCCCACTCTCCTTCCCGAAGGCCTCTAGAGGCCATTCCTTCGGTGATACCCTCCATCCAAGTTTTCCTAGGCCTACCTTCCCTTCTCCCCTCATTAGGAATAAAATCAATGCTTTTCCTAGGCCATCTCTCACCACACATTCGCATCACGTGGCCTTACTATTTTAACTTACGTGTTTCAACGGAATACAAAATTATTTTTTTTTTGTATTCCAACAAGTCTTCGGATTTCCGGATTTGGTACGTGCCATATCTTGGAGACTCTACAGCTTCTTCTCCAAAAATCCAAAATCTAAGGCCAATAGACTATCTTCCAATTTCTTCAGAGACATATTCCATGGTAGACATATTTTGTGGTAATCGACCGGTTTCGGGCGTTCGCCCATCTTCAGGATGCGTTTTTCAGACAGTGTGACAACGCAGACTTGCACAGAGCAAATTTAGTTTACACACTCGTTTTTTTTGTTAAAATAAATATTGACTTTTATATTATAGATTTTTGAGGTTAAATTGCAAAAATAGTTAAGATACTTAGCCTCAATGGCTCCATAGTTGTTGTGGTGGTTGGTTCGGCAGAGCTGGAAAGCATCAGAGACATTTTCCGTGGTAGCCTGCTTCATTTTGTGGTCATCGACCGGTTTCTGGGCGTTCGCCCATCTTCAGGATGCGTTTTTCAGACAGTGTGACAACACAGACTTGCACAGAGCAAATTTAGTTTACACACTCAGTGTTTACAGTTTTACTCAGTCAGTTTACACACTCAGTGTGTAAACTAAATTTGCTCTGTGCAAGTCTGCGTTGTCACACTGTCTGAAAAACGCATCCTGAAGATGGGCGAACGCCCCAAATCTGTCGATGACCACAAAATGAAGCAGGCTACCATGGAAAATGTCTCTGATGCTTTCCAGCTCTGCGGAACCAACCACCACAACATTCCAATTTCTTTGTTAGGCTCCAAGTTTTTGCCGCTAGAGGGTTATACTCGCTAAGAAATAATATTTATTAGGAAGCGAAATTATACAGTTAAACTTCGTAACTGCCTTTCTGAATTGTTTCATATATCGAAAGGACTCAGACAATGTTGCTATGTTTCACCCGTCTTCTTTTAACATCTTCATCGTGGTGGCCCTCTCTGATTGGAAGAGAAAATGCTCATTAAATGGGAGTGAAAGTGGGAAAAGATACCCTGTACACGTTGCAGTTTACGGACGATTAAGTTCTTATTGCTGAAGATGAGGAAGACCTAGCATACATGTTGTGGAAGTTGCTCGCAGCGCACTCAGAATGGGGCTTAGAGGCCAGTAAGTCCAAAACGCAATACAGGGTGGTAGGCGGATCTTCTCCAACGTCCCTGATTGTGGATGATTGGCAGCTATATCCGTCTGGCAATTTTAAGTACCTAGTTGCCTGGTTATCAGCTACTGGGTCTTCAGACTTGGAAATCCAAAAGAAAACTGTAAAGGGAAGACAAGCTATCCAATTATTAAACTTGGTACTTTGGAATAAATCTATCTGCATGGAAATTAAAAAAAGGCTCATCCACGTTTATTTAGCGAGTATAACCAAGACAGATAATAGTTGAAATGATTAATTGAAGTCCAGAAGAGTGCTCCAATAACAGCGGACAAAACTTCTTAACATATGAAATTCCTCATAACATCCTAAAGTCAATTATTCCAGAAAAATGTTCAAATAAAAGTGATTTGTCTCTATGCAAATAGAATACCAAGATTGAAGAAAATCGTTGTGGGCCTTTTACCGAATATTCCAAAAATTGAAGAAAACCCTAGTGAAATCGTACTTCCTGGTTTGTAAATTTTTTCAAACAAATTCTGATCATAATTTATTTTACCTTTATGTAGTTGATAGAATCATAAATTTTACTGAATGGTGTTTTAGAATATAACAACAACGCCGCTCCCCCCAGTACCTCTTAAAACCCTCGAAACTCTGCTTCAATTAATTGCATATGTATAGATAGTATACGAAGTTTAAAGAAAACCGTTAGATCCATCTTTGCGTCAGCTCTCTACGAATTGATAGCCTTACTCAGACTATATACAAGAATCCGAAACCGGTCAGAAACAAGTAAAATAAACATGCATGAATAAAATCTTAGATATTTATATCAGTTGTTCAGTCAGTGTTATATCAGTTCTTAAGCTATAGCTTAAGGTATATCTTATTTAACTTAAGCTCGTTTATACTTGTTATATTTACGCATGTAAAGAACCCATATTTAGGAGTACAAGCGTGCGTGGATGGCGTGTGTGAATTATAAAAGGTGAAATGCGAAATATGTTTGAGTTATCAAACAACCTGCCTATGCAAACTGATGGTTTAACAAAATATTATTTATTTATCTATACTATCTTACGATCGTTCAGCTCGTATTATTATTTCTTGTCAGTAACTATTTCACAGTACGAGTAGCCCACGGTTGACACAGTGTTATTCGCTCTGGTATAAATAAATAAATATAATAGTAAGATAGTATGGGCAATTAATTTTAAGCAAATCTCCTTTGAAAAATGTAGTTTAAGTTACACATCCCTACGAGTTGGATGTTTCCATTTTTAAAGGGTACAATAGCCCCTTTAAAGACCGAAACATGTGTTTTTTCCCACTCAGGTATCAAAACCCTTCTTAACCTAGTTAGGCCCTAACAAAAACGTTTAAAGACCAGTGTATCAACTAAATTTGCTCTGTGCAAATCTTTGTAATCACACTTTTTGACAAAAAGGATCTTTCTTGATGATGAGCGAACGCCCGAAACCGATCGATGACCGCAAAAAGAAGCAGGCTATCACGGAAAATATCTCTTGATGCTTTCCAGCTCTGCGGAACCAACCACAACAACTCATTTAATGGTTTAAGTTGTCATAAATTTATTTTTTACGTGTCTCTAGAGGATATAATCCAGAGGTGTCAGTTCTAGGGGAGTGGACGGTCTATTGAAAAATTTCTTGCGTGCCAATCTATTTACCTCGGTAAGTGCGATCTAGGTAAAGCCTTACTATCTTCGCATCATGAGCTAGCTGGACATCTATGCAGCTGAAAGTACGTACATCATTTGCCAGCGTGCTAGAAGGGACATTTTGAAAACAGACTTGGTAAAACTTCACTTAAACAAGTATTACCTCTTGCAGGGAACGTGACGAGATAATATTCTTTCATTTTCATGTCATAAAAGTGGTAACAGAGTAGAGCAGTGCGTGACCAGAAGCTTTAAAAAATCAAAAACTAATCACACACAAAAATAGTTAACGTAAAAGTCCAGTAAAAAATTTAATGACAAATTGACAAACTCAGTGGGGCAAATTAAGGAGAATATACACACAAAATTAAAGTTTTTGCACACTAAAGTTATTTATAATCAGTTTTAGAGGAGGCGTGATTTATACTGATTTATAAATCAGTTCTAGGATAAAGTGTTACGAGAGTATGAGAACAATTTTCCTTATCTAAACACTTCAATGTTACATAACATATAATGGTCGAAAAATCAACAGAAGGTGGGAACTTATTATAAAATATTACCGAGACTAAAAATGGACTACAAATTTTAACAAAAATTTTCCTATAAAAATAACAGTATACTAGCGTATAAAAAAAACAAACAAAAAAAACAACAGAATATAGCATATAAAAAATATAATATAGGAAGTGCCCTTGTTCTCAACACAAACGCCACAAAAGTTGAAAACCTCTTCCAAGTAGACAAATAAAAGAAATCTTTATTAATTGAATTCACGTTTTTTTTCTTTTTGTATTATTAATTGCTGCATATGTATATAAAATTAACAAATTTATAACCTGAAAATTGAATCTAACCAGTTTAACTACAGAAAATTATTTGGAAAATATGATCAAATCATTAATAAAGCCAATGATGCTGGGACCGCAATGCTATGTTGAATAAACCAAAGATTTTTTTTCCCCCGCAGTGCTAGCCTGTTTCCTTTTCATGATGACCTCAAAATGGTGCAGGCTGTCATGGGGGAAAAAAAATTCTCTGATAATACTCATTATCTTAGTTGCCCATGTGTTTTAACACAGAAATAAACATTGTGAAGCAAAGAATTTCCGATTGTGATGGACAGCTTAGTTAAAGTTAACAAGAGGACACTAAGACTAAAACAGATATAGTTACAAGCGCAAAACCGCTTCATTACATTCTGTAACAAGTACTACTCAATGTCAATCTTATTTATTTATTCTAAATGTAATTTGATGGAATAACAAGATAGTTTTTAAATGAAATAAAGTATATGTTTACACTATTTATCAAGTGTTTCTGCGAATATTTTAAATAATCTAACAGAATATCAAGCAACGACGATTATTCTTCAGAATAGATGCTTTTTTTTTTTAGATGCTTTTAAAAATAGTTGTTACGGTTCCGGATTTCTTCCTCCTACTTAATTTTTTTTTTTTTTTTTTTAATTTCCACTTTAATAATATTTTACACATAGTATACAAACAAAATACAAAAATCCCTATAATAAAAAAAACTGAAAAATATACTGGAAATTACTGCTTCCATAAGGGACACATTCAGGTGCATGGAAGAAGGAGCCCTTCTCAACCCATAACACTATGTTTTATTACATATTAATATAGCCATATACACTGTATGTACAAAAGCTATGCAATTACAAAAGCTTTTATTTATCAAACATACAACAAATTATTTCAAAACCATTTTTTGTTTTTTTGTATGCTAAAGTATGCAATTTAAGTGAAATATATGTTAACAAAAACATTTGAAACTTTTCTACCTATTTTTACCTTTTACCTTTTCCACCTTACATTTATAATTCCACCTTTTATTTTCCTTATTCATTCTACGACACTAGAATACCTCCCCTCCCTGGTCCCAATCAACCGAAATTTCAATCGATGTCAAAGCCAGTAGTTGTCGTTATTAGTTATCTGGTTAGAGCATTTTAAAATTCCTTTGAGTGAATTTGATCCTAAGTTCTTTTGGTAGAGCGTTAAAAAAACCGGGACTCCCCGAAAACAGTAAGAACCGTGCATTAAAGCAGTGTTTGAAAAAGATATAGGAGCCACAAAATCCTGCCTAGATCTAGTGCCAAAGGAGTGCTCTACTGGTCCAATCCTTCCTTCTTTCACTACTTGAAGGATAGCCGATCACAATTATAGATGCTTAAGATCAAGTACATTATTTAATCGGGTAAAAAGTGGTTTAGTGTGGTCTTTTTTTTTTTTTTTTTAATTCGAATTTATATTTCAATTTTATATACAAACATAAAACTTAGTGTAGGGGTTTTAGTGAACCAGTGAACCCCCACCACTCATCCACTCTAGCGGAGAGAAACAGCCCCTCTCGCACAGAGAGGAGAGAAGAGGCGAGTGTAATCTTACGGTGTTTATCTATCATCATCAACAACCAACATCTCCTTACAACACCCTTACACTTAGTTTTGTCAAATAAATTGTATTAAACTGGTAATAGGCTCGCGGAGATTCTGACAGATTCTTGAAAAACATTAATTAATGGACACATATTCTCTTCTGTATTTCTTACTCCAAACCTCGTCTACTTTTAGTGCAGAACCCGCTTGTGCACAACGTTTGTTTTAAAAGTCAGATAGATACCTTTGTAATAACTGTTACATACCTGTGACTATTTCAGCAAGCAATGAATGCAAATCAGTAACGTAATACTTGTAACGTAGATATCAGGCTTAAAATTGATCCTTTCAAAATTAGATATATTTGAATAATGTTTATTTTTTTTTTTTGAAGAAAATAATTTTCATTTCGTTTAGTTTTTTTGTTTGTTTTAAAATTTAAACGATACCCAATATAATATCGTTTAAATGGAAACAAACCTATCAATATGTGTACGATATTACTGAACAGTTTCTGCGATTTTCTACTCAAAACTTGTGTTTTAACTACACATATTTATTGAAACCTATCACGTTTCTTGGAAGCATTTTTCCTTTTTATTATTTTTCAAAATTCATTTAAGGGGGACTTCATTAAGTTTAGAATTTTTTATTGATCTAACCGTGAAAACAACTAAACATTTAATACAACTTGAAAGTTAGAAGAAAATCTGACATTTATATAAATTGCCGTAAAAGATAATCATGTGATTGACAAACACCAGAATATTCTAGGCCCTCTAAGCGCATTTAATGCAATGTTAAATCTGATCCCCAAACAGGATTGCAAGTTTAAATAAGTACTCTATGAAATTCCAATCATTATTCTTCTATGTTTTGAGGTAGGCAAATATAATATGCTCAAGAATTACATTCTTCATTCATTTTATAGGACTATATGAACTATTCATTAAACCCCAAAGATCTATATTGTTGGGTTAGTTTGACGTTTCAGCCTTTTAGGTCATTTAGAAAACGTGATAAGATGAAAAGTTATGTGCTGTTAAAGATAAGAATAATTAAAGACAAAACTTGATTTTATTTCATACTGGTTAATTTACTTAATATTTGTCAATTTTTTGATGCTATAGCTATAGTTTTCACACACACACACACAAAAACTTAAGTTAACTAAAAATATATATTATTTTATGTAAAATTAAAAATACAATTATTATCAATCTTATACAGATCATCTGTAAACATGATATGATTTTATAAAACATAGTTTTTCAGGTTGAGACCGTGTCGATGGTTTGTTATAAACCGTCGATTCGCTCATATTGCAATGGGCTTCTTCAGTGGCGATGTGAATGCCAACACTGGTAAGCAACAGGAATGGTAGAACAAGAAAGAAAGGGAGCGGGACCTACTTCCTCCCCGACAGCATGCACGCGAATGGCTGAGTAGTGGGCGAGGTTTAATTTTTTCTTCCATGATTGGCTATCAGGTGTTATAAATTTCTTCTTCCGCTGCCTTCTGCTAAAATTGTAGCCTTGTTTTAGATCCGAAAATAATCAGTTTTCCTTACCTATTTCTCTCTGTTCCTTGAGCATTATTGACAAATTTCTTTATTTAAAGAGTTTTCCTTTTTTCTCAAATTCTATTGCTTTTCTAACGCCACAGTCCTAATAATTGTTTACAAGGACTTTAGTACACACACAAAATTTATTGCATGCCCAACGAAAGAGCAGTCTTTAGCCGTTTTGTTTTGCCTGACATAATGTATGTCAGCAATATGTCTTAAGAGAGGCAGTAGTAATTGAAAAAAAGGCGTAAACTGTTGATCATAATTTTTTGGAGAATTTGATCATGTGAATGACACGTTAATTGAATGCCTGCAAAATATCAGAATAACAGCAACACTCGCTCACAGACATTTATGTATGTCTATTAAAGACTGCAGGGACTATTTAGTATGTTTTCTCAATACTGGAGTTAATCATAATGTGTGTATCGAATCAGAATTTTTATTTTATTTTTAATAAATTCGTTCGAATTGTAACAGAAGTTATTACTTTCTCTTACTCCTAGTAAGAGGGAGTATTGTAATCATGTCAAATTTTCGATATCGAGTTTTCACCGGAAATATCCATTTTGAGCTCCCCTGAGTCCAAAAAAGTGGTTTTTACCAAATGATGTGTGTGAGTATGTGAACAGCATAGCTCAAAAACGAAAAACCGCAGAAACTTGAAACTTGATATTACGTTTAGGTATCAACATGGGATTTGACGGTGCGTTATCTGTCAAAATTCTTCAACCGGAAGTACCACTTTACTAGTGTTTTTTTACGTTTTTGCAATTTTCTCAAAAATGGCTCCGACGATTTTCTTTAAACATAGTATATCACCTACACATACAATGATCTACAATTTTTATTTAAAACATTTCTCTGCAAAAATTTATTTAAGGGTACTTTTGAAGGAGGGGTGGGGTTATGTTTTTCTCTAAATTGCTATCATAGTTGATTATACAATTTTATCATCCAAACAAAATTCATTAGAAATAAATACATGGCCAAAATTCGGAGTTTCAAGGAAATTAGTAAACCGCAAGTGCGCTTTTACAGGGCAGTTTTTTTCAGTTTTCGACGAATTTCATAAAATTTGGTATACAAACTATAAAATTTGTTAATTATAATTTTGAGCACTGGAGTAAGAGAAAGTTTTATGAGTGTTTCACACCAGATTTTTTTTTTATATAAATAAATATTTCTCTGTGTTTACATTTGTATCATAATGTAATTTTTTTTCCCCCCTTTATATAAAGTTTACGTCAAGGCGTAAATATATAACTGTTACAAAATACAAAGTTGTGAACCATAAAAATGAAAGATTTATTTGACTGTATAAAATAAATAAAGAAGAGCTACATATTTAAACTATGGCCAACATGACATATTATTTGAAAATTTATAGCATTTCTCATTAAAATACACAAGAAAATGGTTAGTATCTGTGAACATCATCTTAAATAAAACTTAGTAAAATAATGAATTGCCTTTTTTTTTTGAGGGGGGAGGGAGCCGTTATCTATGTGTAAAAACAGTTGCCAACTAGAGTACGCTGCTTGTTAAACAATCTGATAGTGGTTAGTTGGAAAGAAATATAAATGCTTGATATACATTCCAAGTATAAAAAAAATAATGTGTTACTTTGAAATTATTTCTATTCCCTTATTTAAAAAACAAATATTTCATTTAAAAAGGACAAATTGCAACAAGATTTAGGACTTATAAAAGTATAATAATAATATAAACCAAACTTCCGAATTCATCTTTTCAAACCATGACTAATTTCTTCAAGAATTATGAATCGCTGTAGAATAGCTGTAAATATTATTTACCATCTTGCTTTTTTTTTCTTTTTTATTAATCTTTTAATTTCCAATGGAGTCACTTTATAGTCAAGGAGAGTTCACAAAAGTTTCTTGAACATAAATCCAGGAGTTGGAAGTTTGGTTTAAATATAAATAAAGGACCAATATTTTAAATTTAAATGCGAATTTTTTCAAAAGGTAACATCTCCGAAGTAATGTACTTGCAGCCCCCTCCCCCATTGCAAATAATAAGATGCTTCATGTATTGAATTTAGACCACTCTATTTTATTATTTTTACATTTCTATTTATAAGTACATATATTTGGAAATATAAAATTTCATTTGAGAAATATAATTTCCATCATGTCATTGCATTGTATCTATAAAAATGTTTATATAGAGAGATAGAAGAGGGATATAATGGAGTTGATGAGGAGAGAAATTAGGTTTGATTAATTAGACGAGATATGAAGACACTGTTATAATTTAGCTATAAGTTTACACTGACTGCACTGGACTTGTAAATGATTTTATAGAACAAAAGGCGAGAGTAGAGTTACGACACGACGCGATGTATATGGTTGAATCTGAATCTTTAGATAGATTCTCACTGGTTTATATACAGGTTCTCCCTCTCTAGCCTGCTTAAGTCAGAGAGTACCAGAGAGAGTCTGTTTTCTCTCGGACGGGCTTGTGTTCTCTCTTTTGCCGTTACAAGGGAGAAATATTTTTAGTCTACCCAAATAAATTGCTTTGCTACAATACATTAATCATTAATCTTCAATTTTTGTTTATGCAATAAATCAAATTAAAATAATAAATAAAAATCTCATATAGGCATAGCAATTAGTCACCAAAATTTGAGAAAAAAATCAATTTTCAATAGAAAAATTGTTTTAATTAAATATAAAATTATATTTTTCTTTCTTTAATAGTAAATGCATCTAAATAAATAAATAAACTCAATTAGAGTAATAATTAGGGGAAGGGAATAGCTAAGTGGTTAGCGTACTGGACTCCCACGCGGAGGACGCGAGTTCGAGTCCAGCTGTGCTAACCCTTAGAATTTTCCTTCCTAGGTGCCTCTACAGCTCACTGTCCGGTGATAGACAGTGTTGTCTGTAACGAGAGAACAGTATCCGGAGGCCGGCAGGGCACTGAGAAGGCTCCGGGCGCCAATGTCCATAGATGTTGACGCGCTTTAAATTAAAAAAAAAAAAAATGTAGTCATGAATACAGCACCAATAACACTTGAAATACATTTGAAATCTGAGTTAATGTTGTAATGGGAGACGAATCACTAAACATTCATAGGATCCGAAGAACGAAGAATCAACTTGCCACCTAGGCCAGACTAGGATGGGAGATTCTGTAGCCGAGCTAGCCCTACAGGAGGACAGTGCTACAACAGTTTATGACCAGTTAACAACGAGTCAGCAACCTTCTACTGCCTTTCTCACCTTTATATTTCTCTCGCTACCTAACTTCTATTTTACTATAAAGTCCTTGCAGTTTGTGTGTTCTATTCATTATACAATGTTCAGCATATCATCTAGTTTATTTTTCTAACCCCCCCCCCCCCCCTTCTTACATCCATCATAATAACTATGTACAATCGAACTGTGAACGTTTGTACTAGTAACGTTCCACTTAAATTAATAACTATTTTTTTCCTAACTTTGCATCTGATATCTTCCTAGCAGTAAAAATTAAGATATCTCATGATCCTGTAATATAAGAAAATCTTTATTAGAAATGAACCAGCGGAGAATTAATTGGGTAGCGGAAGAGGTATTTAAAAAATAATATTTCCATGAAAGTCAGTATTCAGATTATGCAAAGATTTAGTAATTTTGTTTTTTCTCGAAATCATGATAGATAAAAAGTTAATATATCATTTAAATAAAAAAAAAGAAAGAAAAAGAGTAATAATTACAGTAAAGTAATAAGTAAATCTCATATAAATAGTGGTGTACAATGGCGAACTACCTAATACGATATTCTCCACGAGAACTGCAATCTTCCTAAAAATTTGCCTCCGCATTGCTTCTCGTACCTTGTGAACTTCACACTAAACATATGCTCACCAAAGTTCCATAAATTATTCCCACAGGAAAGCGACATAACTCTAATATATATTTCTTTTACCGATGTCCACCTTTCCTGGCCCTTGTCGATATTGTTGCTTTAATATCTCAGTATTAAAACGAGGAATATAGCTGATCTGTTGCAATTTTAAACTCAACATAAATTTTATTGGTCACATTGACTCGATACAATATATTTCCTCTAAGCTACAGTAGTCTCTTTCTTCAAGTAGTTTTATTATTTTATGCTTACTGGGAATTTTTAGGATTGAGGAGGTGGGGATAGGTTTGCCAAATTAAGCGCATTACTCCTTTTCATTGGTCCCGAGCCAGCTGTTGCTGAAGCTTACAGTCATGGATAGTTTCACAGAGTTCATATCTATGATGAACTCATTGGGGGTCCGGATAGGGCTATTAGTGAAACGTTGCTGTGTCTGTCACCGACCTTTCTCAGGCATCTGGTTGGATCCCTTACTGGGCAGGCTTCTCTCCGTAATAGGGCTCATGCCAGACCCCTTTTGTAAAGTTCGTGAGGCAGAGGAAGATACACCCTCCACCTTATGACCGATTGCTTGTTCTGGATCTTTGTTATAGACTCGGTTTGTTATGTTTTTCTTCAGGGTAGCTATATGGACCCAGTAGGGCTGGGGATAAAGTAGGGTCTGGTCCCTCCCCACAGATGAATAATAATAATAGTTTGTGCTTCACGTTCTGATTGACAACAGTGATATGGAGAGAGTTGTGGGAGCATTTTACTAGAACATGAGTACATGGAGATTCTGTCTCCCGGCAGCATTTACGGCAGAGAGATCCTCTCTCTTCGGCCATTTGTCCACTGGTATTAGGAGGACTTGTTGTTGATTTATTTTGACGGCATTTATCTATTCCTGAGAGCACATATTTATCAAAAATCAATTCATTCATTTCCAAACTTATTAAACTCCGTCGTCCTGCCATTTAAGCAACTCTATTCCTCAAAGGACTTTTCTCTTAAAGATTGCTTCCATTTTCCATTGTTCATATGGAACATCGCGTCCAAAAGTACAAGCGAAATCGAGAAAAGGAAATTTAGTTTGAGGAACTGTGAGTAATCGCTGCGCAATGGGCCACGGCTGAAGTGATGCCTCCTCTCATACGCATCTAATCAAGCCCAAACCATGATATCTATGTGATATCACTCATGAAGCCTTCACGCTTCTTTTGATCATGGTATCATCAATGCCTTCAAGGAGTATAGGTTAAAGTTTTTGAAAGAGGTAGTGAATATTTTTCAAAAACGCAACAAATCTTGTTTAGTTTTGAACCTTGATGTTCCTTCGGTTCTTATGGACAAGTGAAAATGTCGGTATATATTAATGTCAGCCCAGCCTTTGAATTGAAGATGACATTGAATCTCCTAATTTTAAATACTTTTTTTTACGAATCTTTATTCAAAACAAAATGACCTCATTCGAATCGTATGTTTTAATGAGTCGGTAGAAATAAGAAAACTTCTGTCACATATCATCATCATTAAATACTAATAATCTAATATAAAATTACCTGGAATAGCTTCTTTGCTATTTATTAAACTATTTAAAAAAAAAAAAATAATGTAAACAAAGAAGAATTTAAATTATGAAGTTTCTAGGGTAATAAATCTATACAGCCTCTATAAAATAACTCAAATTAAAAATATATAGAAAAACTATATTAATTATCTAAGTGCTTTAAGCGTTTTGTAATTTACTTTTGTTTTTTATTACTTTAGTGTTTGTAGGAGTAATGACCAGTTGGTGTAGAGCTATATTTATTACACGCCATTTTTTTTTCCTTCCTTTTTTTTAATAGGTAGTTACCACTAATACAGTTACGTGTGAAGTAATGTTTGTCTAGTTTAATAGTCCATAAGCCACGAAGAGAAACATACCTTAAGGCAGCCAAAGGAAGATTAGACAGCTCTGTACAGTTACCTCCTTCTGGCAAACACCATAACTGCTTCTTATATTAAACTGAAACAATCTAATGACAAAAAATTATTATTACCCCTTTTATTTTCCTTTTTAAAAATTGGATGTTTCATAGTTAATTTTGTTTTAATAACATAAACAGAGGTATCTGTGGTTGTGTAAAGAATTACTGGTTATAATTTACCAGTAATAATTTTACTTTTATTTCTTAAAGTTGTTTCTTTAAATAAAATAACATAACTTCACTGTTCTACCAGTTTTTCTTTAGTTTAAAACGAATAGGCGAAGTTAGTAGAGAATATATTTTGAATGGACAGCTGAGTCTACGTAATCTTGCTAAAAAGTTACCGGAGTTCTTTCCTATTTACAAGGGTCATTCAATAAGTAACAAGACAAATCGCTGTAGCTCAAAAACGATTTATTTAATCAATATAAAACTTTGACTACTTTTCAACAAATTTCCCAGCAACATTTATACACTTGTCCCATCGTTCTTCTATTTGGCCGAGAGGATTGGGATGAAGGGGAGTCTGCTATGGAATTTCTTGTACCGGAGCTTTACTATATCGTGGACAAAATGATTCTTCAGATCTGTGTGGATTGTACGGTTGGAAACATAATAAGGAGCATCGACTATGCGTCGGAGTATTTTGGACTGCAGGGGTCTGTATTCTTTTGAGGTTGGTACGTTTTGTGGTTCCGTAGATTTCTAGCCCGTACATCCAGATGGGTGCGAGTAGTGAAGTATAGAGTCGTCTTTTATTCTGTAGAGTGAGTTTGGAGCGCTTGTCAAGGAGTGAGTAAGCAATCTGAAGCGGTTGTTGAGGGAAGTCCGTTTAAGTCTGATATGTGGGTTCCAGGTTAGTCGCTTGTCTAGGAACATACCAAGATAACGAACGTGGTCTGCCGGAGGGATAGGGGAGTGCTGAATAGGAAAACTGGAGGAAGAACTTTTTTGTTTAAGGTGAACACAATATAATGGGATTTGTTAGGGTTGATTTTTATTCTGAATTTTGTTGGACTCGAGTGATTGGAGATGGGCTTGAAGGGAACGTTGAGCGATTACGGGATCATTATGAGAGGAAAGGATTGCGGTGTCGTCGGCATAAGTATAAATGGTTGTGTTAGGATGCTCGGGGATATCAGCAGTATATAAGGTATAAAGGATAGGTGCCAGGATGCTGCCTTGAGGCACACCGGCTAGGATGGGATAAGTTAGGGAAGTGGAAGATCCTTGGATGACTTGATAGGAACGGTTGGACAGGTAGGATTTTAAGATAAGGTAATAGGTACTTGGTAGAATATTCTTGAGTTTCTGTAAAAGACCTTCGTGCCAGACGCAGTCAAATGCTTTGGAAATGTCCAAAAAGACGCCAGTACAATAATTTTTCTGCTCAAGGGAATTGGCGATAGCATCTACAACACGATGCGCCTACTGGATAGTGGAATGACCACTCCGAAACCCAAATTGGTGGTGGTGGATAAATTGAAGGGGCTCTAGGATAGATAGGAGACGTTGGAGGAGTATTTTTTCTTATATTTTGCCTAGGATGGGAAAGAGACTGATGGGACGGTAAGAGGCAGGAAGGTAATTATATAATTAATATTATTTTTTATTTTAAATTTTTTACTCAGTTACTCTAATATTAACATGAAAGTGGTTGAGACAGCAACAATAGCAAGTAGGCAGGTAGCACTTAAATTGTTACAATGTAGTCCAAAAGTCAGCGCTAATAAAACTGAACAAGCACAATAACATTGGAAATATAACACGTCACATATTCCTCAGAACCCTCTTAAATCAATAATTCTTCTGAAAAATATTACAAATATAATTATTTTTATTTTTTTAGTTAGTATTCCAAGTTTTAAAAAAAAATCCTGCATTCGTTTTCAAGAAAATTTAAAAGTACTCAAAAGCAATTTTTGTAAAGTAGCCAAATTATAGATTACTTCCTGAGTTAATGTTGTAATGGGCGCCGAATTACTAAAGATTCATCGGATCCGAAGAACGTAGAATCAACTTGCTACCTAGGCCAGGCTAGGATGGGAGATTATATATATATCAACTATATAGCCGAGCTAGCCCTACAGGAAGACAGTGTTACAACAGTTTACGACCAGTTAACAACAAGTCAGCAACCTTCTACTATCTTTCTCATCTTTATATTTCCCCGCTTCCTAACTTCTATTTTACTGTAAAGTCCTTGCAGTTTTTATGTTCTATTCATTATACAATGTTCAGCATATCATCTAGTTTAATAATTCTCTAAAATCCATTCGCTCTAACTCTCTCTCCATCTCAAATTTGTTAACTCCCAGTTAACCCGTAGCTCACTGCTAGATTTTATAAAGAAAACACACAGTTGTCTACACAATATATTTTCGTCAACAAATTATTCACACACAAAAGATATTTCTTTTTCGAACCATGCATACTATATTTCGATAACCTCTCTCTCAGCTGGAATACCCTTCGATAATCGATTGTACCTTTTGTACCACTGCTGTTTAACATTCGGCCATTCTGCACTCCAGATTGTCCTCAATCTGTCTTCGGTATTAGCAAACATAGTCTTCCAGTTCCTTGGGTTTCCTTTTATTCCGCTGAGGTCTTCTTTCAGGTTCTACGGTCTCGGTCTCTGATTCGCTGCTGGCTGAGGATCCTTCTTCCTCTACCTCGTCCCTGTTCCCGAAGCCGTTGAGTTGGGTAACATGTGCCGCTGTAGCGTAAATTTCCTGGCTCGATAGGGTGTAATTCTCCAGGTTGTTTGCCACGGAATGTCTTATATAACACACACTCGGGACAGTATTTTATGTGGTGTTTCACATAGAGTTTCATTCGAGGAAAGTAGTACTTTTGTTTTATCCTTTCCACAGTACGATCTACTGCGAAGTGTCCAGCCAAATCATAGAATTTCACCACTAAACTTTTCCTCATACCCTTGGGTACTATCCATCTCAGTTTCTTATCAACTTCATCTCTGAAATATAACAGTCCATTCTGCAACTTGTACTTTTTGCCCTCCGGTTTTGAGGCATGGTCTTCATTAGTTTTAAGCCGGTTGATGATTGCTCTCAAGTCCTTATCACCATATTGCATTGCTAGCATATGTTTCAGTTGTTTTGATGTCAAATCTGATGAAATTTTTAACTCATCACGCTTTAGTGGTTTACGATTTCTTAGCACGGGTGCTTCGATATCCCCACCTATCACCTTTTCTACTCGCTTCTCCATTATGTCTCCTTTGTTAATTGCCGCTTCCTGAGAATTAGCGACCGGAGTCTGAATTCGAAAACATTCTGCAGTTTCTGCTTCAATGAAGAGACCTGTAGTTGGCGGAGTACGGACGCTTTCCATTGCCACCATGACACTTTTTGATGATTTATTTTCCAAACTCGATTCAACGAACGGAAGTTCATCCACATATCCAAATTTAATAGGCCCTCCCGCCTTTGTCATTACAATACCAGGAGCTCCTGTCCAAGATCTTCCTATAATCATATCATATGGTAGGCTACCATCAGTCACTACTATTATGTCCGAATAAGGGACACAAATTCCATCCACTGTTATCGATGCCTTTGCTCTTCCTAAGGGAACCGTAACTGCATTTTCACCAAATCCGTGAATAGGAGTTTCGTGCGGTTCTATTTTTAGCTGACAACGAATTGCTGTACTTGCCCTGGCCATACATGCACTACTTCCTGTATCAATGAAAGCCGTAACCTTGTGAACGTCATTAATAGTCGCCTCCTTACTATATGTTGCAGGTAATGAATCACCATTTCCCTTCATTACTAACATACTTTCTTCTTTCCTCTTTGTTTGTGAGTACTCCTTCCAAGCATGGTCATTTTTTCCACAAGTCCAACACTTTCTCTTAGCCCTTGGGTTTGGACCATCTCTTGAAATATGTCCCCCTTTTCCACATGAGAAACATTTTATGAGTCTTTCTTTCTCTCCTCTATCCTCTAGAAAAGTCCTCTGCTTGGGTTTGGACGTCTGACTTTCCGATGAACGGCGTTCTGTCGAGTTACTTTTATTAATTCCGTCTCTTCTCTTCGTTTCTCTTATCTAGTTTTCTTCCTTCATCGAGCATTGCAGTTTTATCTTACTTATTCTTTCTTTTCTTGCTGAGTTAATCCTTTCATATTCAACTATCGAATTTCTCAACCCATCAACATCTCGATGATCTCGCGCTAAGAGGTGATCACTCAACTCACGCGACCATAGACCTTGTATCATCTGCGTCTTTGCAACTCGAAAAGGTATGTTCAAAGTCTTACACATCCTCATCTTCTCTTGGAAGTAATCCTCAACATTTTCATTCTTTATCTGCACTCTTTCTAACATTTCCTTCCATAATGTACCCGGATCTTCATCTCCCAAATACGTTCTCTTAAACTGTTGTTCAAAGTCTTCCCACCCTTTGATTTCTCTTCCCAAATACCAATTTCTCGCCGCACCTTCTAAATTTCCTCGAGCAGCTTCTAACTTAAAGGATGCTGGCCAGTGATGTATTCCAGCAACCATACATACTATATTTCGATAACCTCTCTCTCAGCTGGAACACCCTTCGATAATCGATTGTACCTTTTGTACCACTGCTGTTTAACACATCCATTATAATAACTATGTACAATCGAACTGTGAACATTTGGACTTAAATTAATAGCTACTTTTAAATTGATAGGGTTCACTTAAATTAATTGCTACTTTTTTTTCCAACTTTGCATCTGATATTTTCCTAGCAGTAAAAATTAAGATATCCCATAATCCTGTTGTAATCTAACAAAATCTATATCAGAAATGAATCAGTAGAGAATTAATAGAAGAGGTATCTAAAGAAATAACATTTCCATCAAAGTCAGGATTCCAATTATGCCAAGATTTAGTAATTTCTTTTTTTCGAAATCATGATAGATAAAAAGATAATGTATCATTTAAATAATTAGTTTCTGATTAATACACGTTTATGATCAACCACTGATAAAATATCTTTATAAAAAAAAATTCTATAAAAAGAAGTTAGAACTGAGGGTAAAGATAAATGGTCAAGGCTTAGAAAAGTGATCACTTATCGAATTTTAAATTTTTAATCACTAACTAATAGACCGTTTTGATTATCACAGCTAAATATATTGGCTTATTAAAGTCAAGATAACCGAATAATACTACATTCAAAATGTAATTTAAGATTATCAATGGTTACTAGATCCTGAAAATATTTTTGTAATTTTTTTTTTTTTTGTAGTATATATCGTAATCACCTAATAGAAGAAAAAGCACGAATTTTATAATTTAATTTAAAATTATCAAGAAAAAAATTACGTATTTCATCTATAAGTGGTTAGGGCGGGCGATGGTGAGTTTATTTCAAGAGAAGTTATTTTTTTTTTTAAACTTTTTAAAATTCCTTTTTTAGTTAAAAGTCTAATTTTTTAGGATGTTTATTTTTTATTCATTGTTTTTCATTAACACTACAAATCCTTTTTCATTTCAGTTTTTAATAGTAGTAATGAATGTATCATGTTTTCGAATTTTTAAATTGGAGTTGTTAAAAAAAGATTTAATACCGGGATCCGTCAGGAAAGTTTCAGTTAAGATATCGTAAATGGGAGAATCACTTTACTCAACGAGTTTTTCAGTTTTATTTTGTAGTTTTCTAAAAAAAATAGAATGAATGATTACCAGAATGTAGGTCATTTTTTTTCAAATTATTTACCCAATATTTATTTTGGAGAGGACTACTCTAACATAATATGTACATCAGAGACATTTTCCGTGGTAGCCTGCTTCATTTTGTGGTCATCGACCGGTTTCGGGCGTTCGCCCATCATCAGGATGCTTTTTTCAGACAGTGTGATAACATGGACTTGCACAGAGCATATTCAGTTTATACACTCTGTGTACTTTTAAGTTAACACTGAGTGTATAAACTGAATTTGCTCTGTGCAAGTCCATGTTATCACACTGTCTGACAAACGCATCTTGAAGATGGGCGAACACCCGAAACCGCTCGATGACCACAAAATAAAGCAGTCTACCACGGAAAATGTCTCTGATGCTTTCCAGCTCTGCGGAACTAACCACCACAACAATAATATATACAATAAAGTTTATTTTCATTCATTCACTGCACCTATCTGACGACACTAAACTAAACTCTTCCCAGTACTCGATATTTCTGTGAGGAGGACAACTATTACAAACTAAGCTAAAATCCAACGTTTAATACGGTTTTATACACGTTCATTCCCCGATTCTGACAGCAAGTTACTTCCATTCCAGACATATACTCCGACTACCTAACGTTAATCGAAGAAACTTACCTCCACTCAGTACTCGACATTCCTGGGAGAAGCCACATTACTCAATTTAAAAGTAAACCTATGAAATATAGTTTAAACTCATTCAGACAATAAATTATTTCCATTTCAGAAATCACACTCAATCTGATTATTATCAATGTCACCATATCATGCGACGTCATAATGTCGCATTCGCAAATTCCCTGAAATAGGCAGTGTTATTTTTCAGCAACAATGGGAGGGCGGTAGGGTCTATGCTAATCTTCTCTGTATCGTTACAATTTTAGTAGATATTTTTCGCCGAAGCGAGAATGTAGATGTATAGCTATTAGAGCATTTTAAAAATGACGATTGTGAAAAAATGAATGAAAAATGTAAAAATGACGATGATTTTTTTAAATGAGTATTTTAAAAATACGTCTCAGTTAGTGTGAAACTAAATTGCTCTGTGCAAGTCTGTGTTGTCACACTGTCTGAAAAACGCATCCTGAAGATGGGCGAACGCCCGAAACCGGTCGATGACCACAAAATGAAGTAGGCTACCACGGAAAATGTCTCTGATGCTTTCCAGCTCTGCGGAACCAACCACCACAACAAACATGTATAGCTATTATTTGAAAGATAAAAGTCTTTGTTGACCGTTGAAGAATTATGTTATGAAGAAATTTGGTGAGGATCAGTCAAGAAAGAAATATTCAATAATGCCAATGTTTCGACAGATTTTCCGGTCTTTATCAAGGCTTTAATATATAGATAGACCTGAAGTTGTGGAGAAAGAATTTTTAAACAAACACATTTGTTACATCGCAGAAACATAGAAAAAAAAAATTATGTTTCTAAGTTCCACTCAAAATTCTTTCTCCACATCTTCATGACTATCTATATATTAAAGCCTTGATAAAGACAGGAAACTCTGTCGAAACGTTGGCATAATTGAATGAATCTTTCTTGACCGATCCTCACCAAATTTCTTCATAATATTATTTGGAATACTTTCCTGGAAAGCTTAAAGATAATATAGTGGAAGACTGACTGCAGGCTATCGGCTGAAGACCGCCTGAAGAATATCACACGGTTCTATACCAACTGAACTGGATTAAGAAGAATTAAATTGTGTTGCATTAAATTGTAAATTTTCTGGAACTTTTTTTTTTTTTTTAGTTTATCGCAATTTTCTTACCCGAATTCTTCAAATTTGGCATAGGAGGGTCATTCAATAAGTAACGATACAAATCGCCGTAGATCAAAAACGATTTATTTAATCAATACAAAACTTTGGCTACTTTTCAACATAGTCCCCAGCAACATTTATAGACTTGTCCCATCGTTCTTCTAATTTGTGTATGGCCTTTGGCATAAAATTTTTTGGGTTGCTTTCGAAGTCACTTTTGCACCTGATTTTTAACTTCTACATTGGTTTAAAAATGTTTTTTTACGTAGAGCCTCTTTAAGGAGTCCAACTAAATGGAAATTCCATGGGACGAGGTCGGGGCTGTAGGGAAGATGTGGAAGGATTTCCCACACCACTTTCTTTGTGGGCGTCCGTAAGTTGTCTTGGAATCCATTTCGCAAAACTTTTCTTGTACTGCAGCTTATTCTGAATAATGTTATGGACAGTTTCAACACTCGCGTGCAAATTCTACTTCAACAGTAATACGCCTGTTGTCCTGAATTAACCCGTTAATGCTAGATTTGAGGGAGGAAGTTGCAACTTCAACCGGTCGTCCACTTCGTTGCTCCTCTCAGACAGTTACGCGGCTAGTTTTAAACTGTTCTAACCATTTGTAAACGTTCGAACGGTTCAAACAATTATTCCCGTACACTGTCAACATTCTTTCGTGGATTTTACTACCTTTGATATCTTCTGCAACTAAAAATCTAACACAGACCGTTGTTTTTCCTTGGTATAATGCTCGCCATTGTTAACTGAATACATTTGAGGTCATGCTCAACAAATACTCTCGAATAGCTGATAGAAACTAAGTACAAGGATGCCAACTTGACGTACTGAAACTATTGCACTGATTAAACAAACCGTTTCTATGATACAGCGTTTTGTCTCGTTACTTATTGAATGACCGTCGTATAACCAAGATAAACCTATTAATTTTGTGATCTGAGAGAGCTCGGAAATTCAGGTTTCATCAGTAATGACCATTGGATGTGGTTTACCTATTATAATCTTAAATAATATCGAAGGCAGCTAAATATTTAGTAAAAATTCCAAATCTGAACAACTTTGCTAATTGTATCTATGTATGAGAAAGTGGTTGATCGTTCCTTAGCGGATGTATTACTTTCTTTTATTCCTGGTAACCGGAAGTATTGTGATCGTGTACAATTTTGGAAATAATATATTCACTGGAAATACATGTTTTAGGGTCCACTAAGTAAGAAAAAATTGTTTTTTAGAAATGGTTTATGGTGTGTGTGTGTGTGTGTGTGATCAGTAAAACTCAAAAACGGAAAAACCATAGAAAGTTTAAAATTAATATTTCGTTTAGATGTTACCAGCGAACGTGACAGTAAGGTTTTGATCAAAATCTGTCTACAGTTTCATTTCAGGTTTATTTACTTTCTCTTATTTCTAGTAAGAGGAAGTATTGTAATCGTGCCAAATTTCGATATCAAGTTTTCACCGGAAATATCCGTTTTGAGGTTCCCTGAGTCCAAACAAGTGTTTTTTTCGCAAATTGTGTGTGTGTGTGTGAATTTGTATGTAAGCATAGCTCAATAACGAAAAACCATAGAAAGTTGAAACTTGATATTCCGTTTAGGTATCACCGTGGGATCTGACAGTACGTTATCTGTCGAAATTCTTCAACCGGAAGTAGCACTTTACTCAATGGTTTTTTTTTTTACTTTCTTGCGATTTTCTTCAAAATTATTACGTCAACTACAAATACAATGATCTAAAACGTTTACTTAAAACATTTCTCTGGAAAAATTCATTTAAGGGCACTTTTGGAGGAGGCTGGGGTTAGGTTTTCCTCTAAAGTGCTAATTAAGTTTATTATAAAATTCTGTCATCTAAATAATATCAATTAGAATCAAATGTGTTGTTGAAATTCCCTATTTGAAAAAATTCAATGACCGAAAGTGTGTTTTTACTGAAATGTATTTTTCAGTTTTCTGGTATTTTGTTGAAAACGGCTCCAACGATTTTCTTTAAACTAGGCATGTGAACTACACATATAAAGAGCTACAACTTTTATTTGAAACATTTCTCCTGATAATATCATTTAAGGGGGCTTTTGGGGGGTTATGTTTTTCTCTAAAGTGCTATCATAATTGTTCTACCATCCAAACAAAAGTAATTAGAAATAAATAGATGGCCGAAATTCCAAGTTTCAAGAAGATTAGTAAACTGGAAGTGCGCTTTTACTGAACATTTTTTTCAGTTTTCGACAACTCCAACGAATTTCATCAAATATAGTACACAAACTCTAAAATTTGTCAGTTACAATTTTGAAAACTGGAGTAAGAGAAAGTTGTGTGTGTGTTTGACACCGGTTTTTTTTTATTTGGTTACAATTTATTTCAAATATTTTATTTCCTAATAAATTCCGAAATAATGGTAATATCTATTTATAAGTAACCAATCAGTTATTTGCTCAAGAATCGCCTGCTTCCTTTTTTGTGTTCAATCGGTCCAGTTTTGCGTATCCATCTATTTTTATGTTATCGTGATAAGAAGGTGATTTTTCAGACGCAAAGCCGTTTTAAACATTGAAGGATAATTGTTTAATCCCTAACGTGGGCAATATTTGACCCTTGTGTGACCATTTGATTTTTTGTCCTCTTTAAAGAGCATTATTTTTAGGTTTTTAAACGTTTAAAAATGAACTTGCTTAGAGCCCTTAAAAAAAAGGACAAAAATATATGATATATCTATAAACTTTAATAAACTGTTTTAATCATGCAAAGACTTTTCCTATAATATACCTATAAACTAACTTTGTGTGTCATTTTGATTACCATAAACAGGTTATCAAGGAAAAATCTCAGTTTTCCACTTCTATGGGTTTAGCAACTTAGAAAGATATTCTCAGTGTTGTTACTACCTCACATATACAGTAAGAATAGGTACAAATGATGATAGCACGTTTGTAATAGGATCCGAAGAGAGGAATTCTAAGCTAGAGAGTGATCCTGTCAAATTTCATGTCTCTCTCTCTCTGCTATAGATCCCTCTCTTAGGATCCGAAGAGAAGGAGACATAAAATTTGACAGGATCACTCTCTAGCTTAGGCCACACTAGAGTGGGAGAAACTGTTTAAATACAGCTACGGGAGATCTACCGGGAATGTTGCAGCTGAGTTCATACAACAGTCACAACGCGTCAACAACCTTTCTCTTTACCTCTCGAAACCATTTTATATATTTTAATGTAAAGTCCAGGCGGTTTGTATTAACCTTACTATTACATAGCGTTCAGATTTACTTCTAGTTCATTTATCTAATCTAACCAAATTTCTCTCCTTTTCAAACCCATTATAACGTGTAAACTTTCTAAAAGGAAGAGTTTACTAAAATTGAAACCAATTATTCCAAAACACAAATATAACTGTCGCGTTCTCTTTGGTAGAAAGAAACTCTAGATTCCGGATTATTATGTGAAACTTTAAAAACTAGAAAAAAGAAATATGAATTGACTTTTTCTTTAAAAAAAAGAAAAAAAAGAAGATAAATTGCACATTAATATTAATTAGATTAAATTACAAAATACAGAAATAATATATATAATATTTATAGCAGAAATATAGGCGGCAATAAATTATTATATAAAAAGGTGTTCGGTGTTGATTATTATTGAAGACCCCGAACTCAATACATAATATGAATCCCCTTTCTAAAAAGAAAAGTTCCTATATATGTACGTTCGTGTGTATGTGTTTTTTTTTGCTAAAAAAAAAAAAAGATTTTTGATCGATATGATATTACTTACCTTGAGGCAAATTGAACAAAACTGGCAACAGCCGTATATCTTAACAACTATCGGTGATGAGATTGGTTACCCTCCCTTTTCATTATAAGTAGTACCGTTATTATCTATATAATAGTGTGGTAAGAAAGTCACAACTAGGTAGCTAGGTTTGCCTATTAGTTATCATCCTTTCGACGTACGTAACAAACCTTATACACAACTATAATATTTATAAGCTAGCTCTCATTAGTGTATACTATTCCTATTATAGAAAAATCATACAATATGTACATATACATAAGTTATGTTTATAATATGTTCACGATGATTATTATAATGCAATAGAAAGAAAAATATTCTTTGTTTTTATTGTGGTTTTTTTTGTTTTATTTACTTAACTCATTTTATGTCAAATCATTTGTTTCTGCTCTTTTTTTTTTTTTTTGTTCATGTTTTATTTTAACTTTATCCTTGCCCATGTTTGTATATATTACAATTTGTTTCTATATTTGTAAAATTGTATACTTTTGACCATGAGAAATCTCACTAAGTTTTATTTCATGACAGGTGAAAGTCTTTTTTTGCAAAGGTAAGTGGTGGTGATAAGGATAAATAATAGTGGGTATTAATGAAGAAGGTCCTCCACGGATCTTTATATATTGTATTTATTTTACAAAAAAATAAATAAATAAAAATGATATAACGCTCACACAATATAATTATTCAATTATTTATTTTGTTGCATTCCTATAGAATAATAATAATAATAATAAATTATAAACGAATATTTTCCATATTCGGAATATTATAATGTTAGAATTTTAAAATTGAAAAGATAAAGTCTTTTTTTATTTATTTCTTTTACACTATTATACATTAACTTAAACAAGCAAAAGTGATAAAATAGATACAGGTATCGTCCACTTGTTGAAGCACACACCCAGTGTGTCTTCTTAATTTTCAAATTTTGTAACAATTCGACACTAAATTGCCTTGCGGCCACTTGGATTTACAAACCAAAAGATTGGCTTAGAAAAATCGGTTGGACTTTAAATTTTTATATCGTATTTAGACCAAATTAGAGACAAAAGAAACATTTAGGTCAGCAAAGAAGAAATGAGATTGGGAAACGTAGTAGAGAGCACAGTGATACTGGTGTATTTTAGATTATGATAACTGGATAAGATGAGAGTTTTGGAAAGTTTGGTTGAACCTTATAGTTCAGCTCCATAAATCTACTAGATAGGTCGCATAATTAATTGTTAAATTTATTAGTCTTGGGTAATGACATAGCAATGTCAAAGCCTTCACAAAATATAACAAAAGGAAAGAATAATTTATAACTAGTGGCCCCACAGCCGGCCGCTGCCTTTTCAATACAAAGGTATCAAAGACAAGCACCGATAAAGCCCTGTCTATTGAACAGAAGCCACCTGGTCTTTGAAAGTCGCCGATGGGCGACCAAATCTGGCCACTGACCTGAATCACTGGTCGCCGACCTAACCAAGGTCGCACGCTACTAGAGATGTCTTAGTGTGAGAACTTACTTACACACTTGACAGTGTGTGAGTAAGACTAATATAAACTTCGCCCCACTGGAAGAGGGGATCATTATATCAGTAGCTACAGTACACAGTATCACGAGATCATTATATCATTCATCATTATACGAGTAGCCACATCATTATATCAGTATCATTTTACAGCAGCAGTTATACTTGAGTTCCGAGCGCGTCCCTATACAAGGTTTACTTATAATTATTTTCATAGTTGTGCATATTAGTTTATTTATTATAATCATTTTAAATTATTTGTTATTTAACTCTTAAAATTATTTATTTACTTTTATCAAATCATATTAATTGTAGTTACCATTAGGCTCATTCAAATTATTGTTAAAATATATTCTATTTTTATAAACTCAGTGTTAGTAATTCAAGCAATAACTCTCTAAACTAACTTCCGCCTAATAAATCCCTCTTCAAGACATCTAACTTCATACCTCAGGAATCACGACAATTGATTCCACTACACTTGTTAAGTGTCAGTTTTTAAAGTTTTTGCAAGGAGTCGTTGTAATAGTTTGGATCACCTTATCACGTCTTTACGATTAAATGTTTTAAGGGGGATTCCACATGATTCAAGGTCTAGATAAAGTTTCAGTCTGCGTACATTGTCTGCGTATAGTATAAGAATTTACCTGAGCGAGGCGGGACCAACATTATTTTACCGCACTTAATTTTTCCAATTTTGGAAACCAAGTTTCAAGATCTTTTGCATTATCCCGTAGAATTTTTCTGCCAACAGCACGATGAGAGAGGATTTGCTGTATCATCTGCTGGAGGTTGGCAAGATCATGTCAGTTTTGTGGATGGTGGAAAGAACACATCGCAATGTTAGAGAACCCCATAGATTATAGGATAAACAGGTTAATATTACTCCAATTATTTTGGTTAACTTCCAATTATGTTTCTCCAACAACCAAGACTTTATATGATCTTTTAAATAAATTTTTAAACAGTTTAATGAAAGCATATATATTTTTATTTGAAACATCTATTCAGGAAAATTGATGTTTGGAGAACTTTGAGGGAGCTGTAATATTAAGCTTTTTGCTAAAGTGCAATTGGGTGCATATATTCCAACCTTAAAATATTGAGGAACATCAACTGCATCCAGAAAACATCAACCAGTCCAGGTATGCAGTTGTAATCACCACCACCTTTATAATGTAATGCAAGCCCAATAAATGCACAACTAAATAATAAACATGGCAAATTTAAGGAAAATTAGTGTTTGCGTGAAGAACTCAAACGCTGGAAGATGAGTAAAATTGATGAGGGCAGAAGCTTAGAAGGAATAAAAGAAAAGGTAGACGTAGGATAATACAAAAATATACCAATCTAAATAATAAAATTAACTGATTGATTCACCCTGTAAGCAGATCAGATCCGTAGACAATGGTCGCTGATAAAGGCTAAAAAAGAAATGCAAGCAGATGCGTGTGAAGTGTATAATATGTTTTTATGTGTGTGAATGTAACAGAAGCAAAACAAACAATGCAACAAAAGTAAGAGAAAGAGAAGAGAGTTAGTTGCAGGAAACCACCAAGCAGAAGCTATATGAATAAAATTGCTCTTCTAATTATTATAGACGCGATAATTATCACAAGCAGAACAGTTAATATTTCCAGATGCTCAAAACATGGAGATACGACAAGCAAGTGAAATAAGGGTACCTGCAGACCATGGGAACCACGCGGTAAAACTATAAAGGGCAACGTGTGTGTGTGGGTAAAGATAGACGCAGCGGTTTCAACCGAAGCGTTTAACGAGTCGGTAGCGTTTTAACAAACAACATTGAACCGTTTTATTAAGCGATTCGTGCAGTGATCGATGCGGTTGGCAATATGGAGGACATGGTGTATTTGTCAATATTGTATTTGTATTGGAAAATTTATTTAAAAAAAAAAAATAAAACGAAAAATGTGGATACATCCAATTATCAAAGAAAGGTAACAAAAAGGGCATTTTGATAGGTTGTTTGCTGAAATAGAAAGAGAAGATGAAAATTTTTCAACTTCACTAGGATGTCGCGAAGTACTTTTGATAAGTTACACACAATTTGCCAAGAAAAGCTAACAACATTTTCTTCTTATAACTCTATCGCTGTATTCCTTTTTTCTCATATCCCTAAGTACCGGTCGATTTTCTACTTCATTAGCTTTCCTACATCAAATTTTTCTCCAGCCATTGCTAAACAAAACGAGTCAACAAACGCCCGTGTCTGAACAGAGCTATCTGAACACGTTGAAACACCCTACGCTTCGGGTAAGTTAAACTGATTCGATTCCTCACATGAAACATCTATAGACGCTGTTTTGAAACCGCCGTACGAAACGAAACGCTCGGCACCGCTGTGTGTGTGTGTTTTACACTATTATGATATATTCCATGACATTCCACTACCGAGTCGTTAAACGCTTCGGTTGAAACCGCTGTGTCTTTGTTTTTACCCTTAATGTAAGAGGGAGGGAATTTTTGGCGGCGGGAAAAGCCAAAATAAACTGCCCAATTGTCATGGCAACGATCGAACAATTTGTAATTTACAATAAATTGTTATATCTCCATTAAGAAAGAGTCTTTTTTTTTCTCTGTATTTAGTTTCATCCAGTTTGTTTTCATTGCTGAATTCATTTACTATTTTAAGTTTACGTAAATCATAAAATCTTTGATCCTTTGAAATAGATCAATTTTTTTTTTTTTGGCATGCAATTTATTTAAAATTATATAATATATACTAAAAATTTAATCGCACGTCGGTACGTAGAAATTCCGTCTAAATAATTAATACATCAAAAAAATATTTATAATACGAAGTCATGGCCCGGCAATCTAGTCTTGATTGAGTAACATTATCTAGACGTGAGAATGTAACTACGCCGTCCTACAATGAGTATCATTATATATATACTGTCAATTTAATGCGACCTTCCTTCTAATAAAGGCGCTTTATATTCCTTCTTTTTTTTTCTTTTTATCACTCTCTCACTCTATGTCTCTTTCCCCCACTATTCATTGTGAAACTAATAATGAACATATAAAACTTGTAATTATAGTGATGTAGGGAGAATATATTCTATTTTACAATTCTGTCTATAAATAGAAAACGTTTTTTTACTTCAGTTTTATTTAATTTTTAGTATACAATAATATTATGGTTATTTTATGGTTTAAATCATAAAAGCCGCTTATCCTGATTTCTTTCAACCGACCAAAACATCTTTTGAGTTTCATCCAAACCACATTATCGGTCAATGCTTTTTTAATTTCCTACCCATATTCAATCGAGAATCATTTCTTTTATTCTGTTAGCACTTATTCATTTTTGAAAATGTGGATGGGTCTGCAATGCTGGATATTTTATCTGGTCTGGTATTTTAACCGTCGTAGCAAGCAAATTGATTTTTTCCTGATGGTTTCAGATTTTCATCCATCGTCAGAGCAAATTCGCCAAGTTCGTGTAGAGAGTTCACTTCAACGTAATGTTTCTGTTACGTTGAAGTGAACTCCCTACACAAATCATCAGGGATATTTTCCGTGATAACCTGCTTCTTTTTGTGGTCATCGACCGGTTTCTGGCGTATGCCCATCATTAGGATGCGTTTGTCAAACAGTGTGATAACATAGATGTGTTCTCTGCAAGTCTATGTTATCATACTGTTTGACAAACGCATCCTGATGTTGGGCGAGCGCCCGAAACCGGTCGATGACCACAAACAGAAGCAGGCTGTCACAGAAAATATCTCTGATGCTTTCCAGCTCTGCGCAACCATCCACAACAATCTCTACACGAACTTTGTGTATTTGCTCTGACGATGGATGAAAATCCGAAACCGGTCAGGAACAAAATCAATTTGCTTGCTACGACGTATAAAATACGATTCATTTGTTTGTTGATTTCAAAGTTCATGAAGAACATCAAGTTGTATGCTAGATCTCCTTCTTTTATCGAGATAAAAGTCTTGCTAAAAATCGATAAATTTAGCAAATTCTTAGATTTAGATAGTCGGAAATTGCTCAGCAAGCGTTCAGATCATTTCAGAGTTTTCAGCGTCTACATACTTCAAAATAATTTGGTGTGAACACTTAAAATGACTTTCTCTTAATCTAATTTATACATTTTAATCAATAAATTTTTTTTTTAAATTGCAACGTTACAATTGTTTAGTTGCGCGTGTCATAAAAATGGTGGTGAGATTTTATTGTATATCTGAGCGGGTCACCATATGAAGCGCACCTTGTCAAAACTAAGAAAACTAGTGAACATGTTATTTTAAACATCCTGACAGGCTTCCAATACCCCCTAAAATATTGGGGGGGGGGGAGGTTTTAAATAAAAGTGATACATTTCTATATATCCGAATAATACTTTCTTTTTTTTTTACTTCAATTATTTTATTTGCAACTGCGAATCATACACAACAAGCAAGTGAGATGACAAAGATAATATAACAAAAAATAAAATAAAATATAAAATATATCAAAAACATAACTGAAAAAGAAAAAAAACAACAAAAAAACAATAACTAATAACTGACGTAACCGAATTGAATGAGGGCCATCCACCATAAGTCGGTTAGTATAGACACCAATGAAGCGAATTCGAAGGATGCCCTTTTTTTTATCAAGCGATCAGATGATCGCGAGGCCATCGGGGCTTCAGTCTTCGGGAAGGATTAGCAGGAAATGTTATCTGTGACAGGTTGCGGATCAATAGGTTGTAGTGATGGGAAAGTTTGTAATGGAATTTAATATATCGGGACTTGGCGAGATCTAGGACAAATGGGATTTTTAGGTCACTGTGGATGGTGTGGTTGCTGACGTAAAAAAGAGCATCGACTATTTTGCGGAGGATTTTTGATTGGAAGGATTGGATACGATGAAGATTGGAGCGCTTTGCTGATCTGTGTAGTTTGAGTCCGTATGTCTGGATATGTGCGAGCAGAGCTATGTAGAGTGTTTTTTTGTTCGAGAGAGTTAGTTTTGATCGTCTGTCAAGAAGTCTTTTGATCATTCGGTATCGGAAGTTAAATTCTTGTCGCTTAAGTCGAATATGTGGGTTCCAGGTAAGGCGTTTATCAAGGTACAGGCCGAGATATCGCACTTTGTCTGTCGAAGGAATAGGAATACGGTTGAGGTATATTTAGGGAGTATTTTCCGATTTAGAGTGAATGGTATGTATCTGGATTTGCTCTATTGATCTTTATACTCCATTTGCGGAACCAGGGTTCGAGGATTTCAAGATGGGATTGAAGGGATCTGGTGGCAATTACAGGGTCCATATTTTGCGAGATGATTGCCATATTATCGGCGAAGGAATAAATAGTTGTGTTAGGATTTAGAGGAATGTCTGCCGTATATACTGTGCGCTGTATGCTCAGTATGTTCCTGCCTTGAGGAACTCCAGCGCGGATGGGATGAATTGAAGAGGAAGAAGAACCTTGGATAACTTGGAATCTGATAGATAGGATTGTAGGATAAGGTAGTAGGACTACTTTTAAAATATAATTTAAGATTATCAATGGTTACTAGATACTGAAAATATTTTTGTAATTTTTTATTTTTATTTTGTAGAATATATCGTAATTACCTAATAGCAGTATTCCAAGTATAAAGAAAATCGTTGAAACCGTTTTCGAGAAAATTCCAAAAAAAAAAAACCTAATTTATAAAACCCACTTCCATTAAATTGATTTTCTTGAAATTTGTAATTCTATTAATTCTTTTAATGTGTATTAATATTATGTGAGGGAAGGGATTAGCTCAGTGGTTAGCGCACTGGTCTCCCATGCGGTGGACCCGGGTTCGAGTCCAGTTGAGCTGCCCTTAGATTTTTTTTCTTCTTAGGAGCCCCTACAGCTCACTGTAGTGTTGTCTGTAACTAGAGAACACTGTCGGGAGGCCGGCAGTGCATTGAAAAGGCTCCGGGCGCCAATGACCAGAGATGTTGACGCGTCTTAAATTAAAAAAAAATTATTATATAGGTAGTAAAACCATATATTATACTGAAGTGGTACTTTAATAGGAAGCATAGCGCTACTGTTTCCCCAGAATTTCCAACTTCCGGGGAAAACATTACAAATAAAAGTGATTGGTATTTATATGTGTGTAGATAGTGTACGAAGTTTTTAAAGAAAATTGTTGGAGCCATTTTCCAGAAAATCACGAAAGCCTGAAAAACTATTCAGTAAAAAATCACAGTTATGGTTGATGGATATTGCCCAAAATCTTTATGTCAGATGCGATCGTAATGCTTTAAACGGAATATTATCAAGTTTAAGCTTTTTGCTACTTTTCGTTTTTGAGGTATTCCATTAGCATACACCCACATACACACACAGACAATCGAAAATCTGTTATGATTCTCCTCTTAATAGGAAGAGTAAGAGAAAGTAAAAAAATGAAGATTCTATATCTTAAACAGAGCCAATAATTGTAAGAAATCACCGCACAAGCTATGCTTGAACAGCCTAGCCGCGGAACTTATGAAACGCTGAACGCACAACGGCGCAAAAACGCTGCAAACTATAGATAATTAGACGGTAACTTCTCTTGTGATTGCCAACAGATATATCGTACAAACTTCTGTGATTTTCTACAAGACTTCCTCTGATCCAATAACAAAAAGTTAAATTCGAAAGATATGACTCAAATTCCCATCTGATTGATAAGAAACTTGGCGGATCAATAAGTATAATAGGTATTCTAGATTATACAGTTATAGGAGACATGCTGAGCGTAATTTAATTAAAAAAAAAACTTGTGGGAATATATCAGAAAAAAGAGAATTTATAAATATATTGTATATTGGTTTGACAGTTTTATTTAGCATTTTTTAAACTATTGGTATAAACTTGAAATACAAATACTATATATATATAATAAGGTATTGATAGTAGACAATTATTAGGCATATAATTTGAAAGAAACCGCAACTACTGCTTTAAACTGATGTTAATTCTTCAAACAAAACAGCAGGTGGTCTGAAATTGTGAGTAGGCGGTAAAAAGCATCTCTCACTTTTATTAATCGTCTAATATCCCTAATTTCCATCTAAACGCAGTTTCTTCATAAATATATATATACTTCATGTTTGTATGTACCTGTATGTATAATATTTGTATGAATATCTTTTCCTTATAAACATAAACGTCAAAATAGTATTTATTTTCTAAGAGGTTTTTCTAGTAATACCCAAGAATATTTATAATAAATGTCTATAGTTTTATTCAACCTTAAAAGTTTTTTTTATAATAAGTTAATACTTGATTTAATTAATATAAATAATTAACTGATTTTTAACGGTAAATTAAGGCATAATATGTATAGATGTATTTTTTTTATCTATCTATATATTATTTTTAAGACATTAAAAGTTTTAAATAGATACTTGGAAAGATAATCCTTTAAATATATCTACATAATTTTGTATAAATGAATTTAATTTCAATGAAATATATCTAATTCAATCCAGATTATAAAATTAGATTGATTATTAATTTCAATCTTTTTATTTAATTTTAAACGTCATAAATTTAGAATTAATTATTTTTATAAAAAGAAATAGTTGTTTTGCACACTTTCCCACTTTGAAGGATTAAATTTCTTATATCAACAGTTAAGGATTAATCTAAAAAAAATAACTTGGTAATTATTTTTACTTTTTTGAAATACGAGTGTTGTATTTGTGAATAATTGGATAAAGATGGCTGTGGGAATGGCGATATTGTAAAAGGAAACTGATGAAGACTCATTTGGCTAAGATGCTTTGAGGACCCAGAAAAGATTTTTATTTCCCCTGCAATTGAATGACTCAAAAACGAATTGATGCTATTTGATTACTGGTCTGTACCTAGATGTCATCCAGTATCAAAAAGTGTGGACTAATCCAGTTCTTTAAAATTAATATGTGTCCAAAAAATCACTGGTAAATTATAAGTATGCCTATCACTGAAAAATTCACCGATCACGCAGGAAACTTAAGATTCTGTTTGAAAGGCAGCAGAAATCACCGTCTTATATACCAGATATATATATAAGGCGAATGAAAGAATTAAATGACATATTATACCCCCTGAATCATCACACTTTTGTGGACTAAGGGAATCAGCAGTAAAGGCGGTTAAATTTCACTTAAAAAGAGTCATGGGAAGTACTGTATTGACTGTAAATTCTCGACCCCCCTTACACAACAATCCGTAGGTCTTTCAGATTTTTCATTCCTTACAACGGGTCATTTCCTCCTTGGTTCTACTCTCCTTTTACCCCTTGAACCTGACTTGAACTATACTCCAGAATCACGTGTGAAAAGCGTGGCAGTTACCACAAAAAATGCTACAATGCTTCTGGAAAAGGTTTCCAGGATTCTAGAAATCAACTGTTAGTAGGAACAGCTGGTACTCCGTAAGTAAGGCAATGTCCCACCTTTGCAGTGGATTACTGCTCGGATAATCAGGCTTCACTCAGGCATTGACTATACTGTACGAGTGGCAACGGTGGAAATTAGCGTGGCCGAATTCAAAAGACCGCTTGTGAAGCTGTGTCCACTTTTGATGGAACATAGTGAAGATTGTGTCATTGAAGGTCAGAATGAAGTTGGACATTAACTAGTAATGGTATATTTGTGTTTTTGAAAGACATTTGTCTTCCAATGTTAGGGAAATTTAGTATTTTTTTTTGGTATTTTGTAATTAGGTTGGCAGAATTGGGCGAGAGTGTTTGTTGTGATTATGTGTTGTTTGTTTGTATGTGTGTAGCACGAGCGGCTTGTGTGTATGTATGTTTAAAGAGAAGATTAAGATATAAAGAAGGCATCACTCACCACTGCTAACAATAAATAAATCCTCTTAAAATAACAATTACAAGTTGATTGCAATGAATGTAAAAAGATTATTAATATACAGTATTAATTATTTAGCTAGATTGATTGAATCAAATGTTAAACACTTATAAGCGGCACTGAAGTTAAGAAAGCGACTGCCTGAGGCAAATTTTACTGGTTGAACATCGAATTTAGATTGTTGAAAATAATGCTTCTCTTGGTAGTTAACCGGCCCTATTAGAAGGGGGTTAAAAGACAATAGTGCTGAGTGCTCCGACCTCTCTTCTAACGGTAGCCTTGTACCTGGATTTTTACTTTTTTCCCAGCCAACGTTCAAACATCCTTCAAATAATATTATAAATATAATTTCTGGCATCCATCACAGAAGGTACAACATTTATTGGCTATTATGTTTGTATGGATTAAATATCATATGCTTGCTTGTCTTGTTAATTGCTACTATTGTTGTAAAATAAGTTTAATACTTTCATAATTTGGTTTTATTTCCAATTGAAATTTAAGTTAAGGCTGTTACTTACACAAGAAGTAAGATCTCCCTTAACACTCAACATTCACTATTACGAAGTATTTATATTCAACAACATTTAAAGCATTATATTGAGATAAACAATTGTTGTTTTTTGAAAAATTTTAGAAATCATATAAATATTATTAATTTTAGTTTGTTGTTATTGGAAATAAATGTACACTAATCTATCTACATACACCAATTACGAAACTGCGTAAATCAAATAATTGACAATACCAATTACCGTTATTCCATAGTGAATAAACATGCAAGTTATTCACTAGCGAGTAAAAAAGCAACTGTTTTAGCCTCAATAGAGTTTTTAAATAACTAAACAGTACATAAAGTAATATATTTTATTGCGTACGTATTTCACATTTTATGAAATCTAAGAGAATGCTTTATCTCCCGAAATAATTCAATTCATTCAATAGATATTATTTTAGGTTATATTAAATATGAAATAAGTGCCAAGTTTTATTGAATTTGAGGCTTGTTTGCCTCAAAAACGAACACAGTAGTGGACATGTGAGGAAAACTGTTCAGAGGCCAGCGCTGCACTGAAATTTCTCCGGACACTAATGACCACCAGTGTTGCGCCTAAGGAAAATAAAAAGTGGTATACTTTTTTCACACTTATTTTCATCGACATGCCTTATTTTGAGGTCCTCTAAGTACGCCAAAAAAGTTCAAGTTTTTTTTTTTTTTTTTTTTAGCGAATGGACTGTACACGTATATATTTTGCTGTAAGCTCAAATTTACGAACGTTTAGGTACCAATCACCACATCTACATAAAATTTTCGGGAAAAAATCCATCAAGCATTAGGATTTTGTTGTGGTTGGGTCCACATAAACTGGAAAGCATCAGAGTTACTTTTCCATGATAGTTTTCTTCTTCTTTTTTTTTTAAGGTACTTAACTGCTACAGGCTGAAGCATTATTTTCACGAGCGGTTTTGTAAAAGACTTATGTGAATGTATGTTTTAAAAAGAGAGAATTATTAGAAATAAGCAAATAGTCACCACTGCCAACAATAAATATATTCTATTAAAAATAATAAATGCAAATTAATTGCGATGAATGTAACAAGATTATGAATACTCGTATATAAAACTAGCTAGTTTGATTTAACTCAAATATTAAACACTTTATAACTGGCACTGATGATCTCTCTCGACTACTGCTGGTTGAATGTTGAGTTTCGACTGATGGTGAAAGAATGCTGTTTCCTGATAGTACAAATCCTCCCCTTTTGGAAGGGGTAAAAGACAAAGCTAGCTAAAAGTTCTCTGACCTCTCTTGAAACGGTAGTTCTTGTACCTGAATTTTTACCCTTGAAGAAATTTATTTCCAGCCAACACATTTTTCCTTCAAATAATACTTTTCGTCAAATATAGCATATATTTTCATTCGCTTCTTCAACTACAATAAGTATTTCACACCAAATTTAAAAAAATTATGTAGACAGAAAAAACAATAAGGACAACTATACAGTTATAAAAAATGTAACATGAACAATATAAATCCAAAAACCATAGACATAACAATGATCAACAAAACGGACAAAATAACTGGAGGAATCTACATGAAACATCAAGCAATAAGAACCAATAAATCTCAATCTTGGAATCAAATGCTTTTAAAATAAAGAGTGCGCCATTAGATATCTCAGGACATTGTTCACTACTGAGTGATTGTCGGTTAGTGCTTCCTTTACCGTTGATGGTATATTCTTTTTGTGTTGACCACAGAAAAATATATCTCTGATATTACGGAAAATATCTCTGATATTGTGGTGTTTGGTTCCGCAGAGCTGGAAAGCATCAGAGACATTTTTCCGTTGTTACACTAAGCCTTAATTGATTATGGTCACTACGACCGTTTTCGGGCGTTCGCGCTACTTCACAGGATGCGTTTTTTCAGACAGTGAACAACACACGGTGTGCACAGAGCAAATTTAGTTTACACGCTCTGTGCAAGTCTGTTTTGTCACACTGTCGTGATAAACGCATCCTGGAATGATGGGCGAAGCCCGAAACTCGGTCGATGACCACAAAATGAAGCAGGCTACCACGGAAAATGTCTATGGTATCTCTGATGCATTAGCACTTTGTTGAATGGTTTTGTCAGTTATTGCTACTTTCTCTTCAACAATTTTCTTTGAACCTCATAAAGCAGTAATCTGCGATCTTAAATGACTGTCACTTTTGGTTTTAAAAATTTTCTAGAGATTTTAGGAGGGCTTTTGTGGAGCTAGAATAATATTAGGCAACATTCCTCAAAATTGACACATATTATTACAATGTTCAGTTCTACTATCTAATATTGTACGTATACGATTGCTAGATTTTCAAATTGATTAAAAAAATCGATTAATCAGCAAGTTCAACTTGACAAAATAGGTTACTGAGTTTTTTTGGAAAAGTAACTGCTCTCTATAAACCTGTCCTTTTATTTGCAAATTTGGAATTACATTTGAAATGTTAGTGGGAATTGTTGTAGGCACTCTCTTCTGGACTATATATATAATCATATTTAACTAATGCTGAATTTAATATGTTAGTCTAGAACCATCGTAAAACTTTATGTTTGTAAGTATATAAAAAATAAAATGTTCCAAAGTTTAAGGAAAAGTTATCAATTTCTATCAGTCGTTCAGATTTGACAACGAAATTTTTACTTTTTCTTACTGCTAGTAAGAGGAAGTATTGTAATCGTGTCAAATTTTCGATATCGAGTTTTCACCGGTAATATCCGTTTTGAGGTCCCCCTGACTCCAATAAAAAGGTTTTTAGCAAATGGTTTGTGTGTGTATGTGAACAGCATAGCTCAAAAACGAAAAACCGCAGAAACTTGCAACTTGATATTACGTTTAATTATCACAGTGGAGTCCGACGGTGCGTTATGTGTCAAAATTCCTCAACCACTAACGTAAAGTATCACTTTACGAGTTGTTTTTTTACGTTTTTGCAGTTTCCTGAAAAATGGCTCCGAGGATTTTGTTTAAATTAAGAATCAACTACACATACAAAGAGCTACAACTTTTATTTGAAACATTTCTCCGGGAAAATTCATTTAAGGGCACTTCTGGGTGAGGGGTGGGGGTTACATTTTCATCTTAACTGCTATTTCAGTTTATTAGACAATTCTGTGATCTAAATAATGTCAATTACAATTAAATATGTTGTTGAAATTCCGAGTTTGAAAAAAATTGGATAACCGGAAGTGCGTTTGTCTTTTAACACTTTGCTAAATGATTTTTTTTCACTTTTTCGCAATTTCCTCAAATATGGCTCGGACGATTTTCTTGAAACTTCGTATATAAACTAAATATGCAAAGATCTACATCTTTTATTCAAAACATATCACTGGGAAAATTCATTTAAGGGCGGGGTAGGGACTTTTAGGGGAGGGATGGGGTTACAGCTTCCTCTAAAATTGGTATCACAGTTGATTATACAATTTTATCATCCAAACAAAATTAATTAGAAATAAATAGATGTCCAAAATTTCAAGTTTTAAGAAAATTAGTAAACCGGAAGTGTGCTTTTACTGAGCAGTTTCTTTCAGTTTTCGACGAATTTCTTTAAATTTGTCAATTATATTTTGAGAACAGGAATAAGAGAAAGTTGTGTGAGTGTTTCATACCAGATTTTTCTAATAAAAAAAATGTACTTTTTGAATAAATCATTTAAAAAAAAAAAATTAAATAAATAAATAAATAAGCCAAAAATTTTACTTAATCAGCGTAGGTATTTTAATATTTGCATAAAAAATATATATTTCTGATTTATGCGCATATATTAATTGCTAATAATTTTCCATTGATAGTTAATAAGTAAAAAAATAAAATATTGGTTTTTACCCCTCTCTTCATATATTTATTATACACTACATTCAGTTGCACATTCCTTCATTGGTGCATGTTAAACAGCATGAAGTTGCATGTATCGTCTCTTGTACATGTCAATAACGTTAATTAAAGCAGACTTACTAAACAAGACTATAAATTATATTTCATTGAATGAAGTATGGACGCTAAAAAAAAAATGCATATAACAAGTTGGCCACTTGATCCAGTATTTATTATTTTTCTTTAGTTAAATAAAATCTGTGAAACACTCACACGACTTTCTCGTACTGTGAAATGGTAAATTTTCTTCACACTTACAATTCTTATTACCGTCGGCAATGTTTAACACCGTCGGCATTTTTATGGAGAAAATCACAAAAAAACGGAAAAACCTATTCAGTAAAGTCGTACTTCCGGTCAACCAATTTTCTTCAAACTGGGAATTTTGGCAACTTATATAATTATTAATATTTATTTAATATTATTTAGTTGACAGAATTGTGTAACATATTGTTGAATTGAAATAGCACATTAAAGGAAAAACGTAACCCCAGCCTTCCCCCAAAAATACCCTTAAATGAATTTTTCCGGAGAAATGTTTCAAATAAAAGTTGTAGCTCTTTGTACGTGTAGTAAATATTCATTTTATAAAAAAAATCGTTGGAGCCGTTCTTGAGAAAATCGCAAACAATTAAAATCCAATTAGTAAATTCGCATTTTTGGCGGTTGATGGATTTCGGCCGAAATGTTTCGTGTTTGATGCTGTGGTAGTATCTAAGCAGAATAAACGGTTTGAGCTTCCTGCAACTTTTCGTTTTTGAGATATTATTTTCATATACTCACACACACAGAACATTTTCTAAAAACCACTCTTTTGGACTTGGAGGTCCTTAAAAATGTAAATTTCCAGTGGGTGGAAACTCAATTTAGAAAATGTGGCATGAATACAATAAATTCCTCACGATGTAGGTCATGATTCCTACTTATAAACAATTAGATCGTAACTTTGACATGTTTTTACTTTTATAATGATTAAGCTCAGTGATTGATTGACTTTGTTTGACTTAAGATGGCTGTTTAAGATCAGAAGTGATTTATTGTATTTGAATGGTGCACCAGTTATTACTTTCTCTAGTAAGAGAAAGCATTGTAGGAGTAGGAGCAGTAAGAGGAAGTATTGTAATCGTGTCAAATTTTCGATATTGAGTTTTAACAGGAAATATCCTTTTGAGGTCCCCTGAGTCCAAAAAAGTGGTTTTTAGCAAATGGTCTGTGTGTGTGTGTCTGTGTGTATGTGAACAGCATAGCTCAAAAACGAAAAACCGTAGAAAGCTGAAACTTGATATTCCGTTTAGGTATCACCATGCGATCTGACTGTGCGTTATCTGTCAAAATACCTCAACCGGAAGTACCACTTTACTAGTTGTTTTTTTTTACTTTTTTGCGTTTTTTCAAAAATGGCTCCAACGATTTTCTTTAATCTTGGTACATCAACTACATATACAAGGAGCTACAACTTTTATTTGAAACATTTCTCTGGAAAAATTCATTTAAGGGCACTTTTGGGGGAGGGGTGGGATTAGGTTTTCCTCTAAAGTGCTATTTCAGTTTATTGCACAATTCGATCATTTAAATAATGTTAATTAGAATTAAATATGTTGTTGAAATTCCGAGTTTGAGGAAAATCGGATAGCCGGAAGTGCTTTTGTTTTAAAACTTTACTAAACGATTTTTTCACTTTTTCGCAATTTTCTCAAAAATAGCTCGGACGATTTTCTTGAAAATTCACATATAAACTAAACATTCAAAGATCTACAACTTTTATATAAAACATTTGTCTGGGAAAATTCATTTAAGGGCACTTTTAGGAGAGGGGTAGGGTTACAGCTTACTCTAAAGTGGTATCATACTTGATTATACAACTCTATCATCCAAATGAAATTAATTAGAAATAAATAGATGGCCAAAATTCCGAGTTTGAAGGAAATCAGTAAACCGGAAGTACGCTTTTACTGAATAGTTTCTTTCAGTTTTCGACAAATTTCATTAAATTTGGTGCACAAACTATAACCTTTGTCAATTATAATTTTGAGAACTGGAGTAAGAGAAAGTTGTGTGAGTGTTTCACACCAGATTTTTTTTTGTATGGGAAAATGAAATGTGCTCCTTATGTTAATGCCCGCGTTAGGGAAGTGGACATTGTTCATTTTATGGCGGAATGAACCATGTTATCTGAAATACGTCGTCTACATGAAGTTTCTGCTATTTTAACCAAAAAAATAAGTTTATTGAATAGTTAGAGAATAATTTTCGTACTCTAATCAAATACGCTCGATAAGCCTGGCACTATCGATATCATTTAGTAATGGAATTTAATTTTTGAATTTTTGTGGTTTCATAATACGTTATAATTTTTTTTTTTGTTTATTTTGAGTTAAAAAATTATATAAGTATAACTTTATTACTTTCTCTTACTCCTAGTAAGAGTAAGTATTGTAATCGTGTCGAAAATTTTTGTTATCGAGTTTTCACCGGAATTATCCGTTTTAAGTCCAAAAGAATGGTTTTTAGAAAACAGTCTGTGTGTGTATTTGAACAGCATAATTCAAAAACGAAAAACCCGTAGAATGTTGAAACTTGATATTCCGTTTAGGTATCACCATGGGAACTGACAGTAGTTTATCTGTCAAAATTCCTCAACTGGAAGTACCACTTTCCAAGTTTTTTTTTCACTTTTTTTTTGTAATTTTCTCAAAAATGGCTCTAACGATTTTCTTGAAACTTGTTACAGCAACTACCCATATAAACAGCTACAACTTTTGTTTGAATCATTTTTCAGGGAAAATTTCTTGAAGGGCACTTTTAGGGGAGAGGGTTGATTGGGTTGTCCTCTTAAGTGCTATTTCAGTTTATTATACAAATTTCATCAACATCTAAATAATATTAATTAGAATTAAATATGTTGTTGAAATTTCGAGTTTGAAAAATGTCGGATGACCGGAAGTGCGTTTTTACTACGAAGTATTTTTCAATTTTTGCGCTTTTTTCCATAAAAACCCCGATAAATTTCATTAAATTTGATATACTAACTATAAAACTTTTTGTCAATCACAAATTTCGAAAACTGGAGTAAGAGATAGTTGGGTGAGTGTACCTTTTGCTTTGTTTATCTTTGGAATTATTGATTTCATGTTTTTTTTTCTGTTCTGCGTATATTTCTGTTCTGTAAATCGACTTCCGGCAGCGGAAATATTTTCTATGCCGTATATTACTGGTATTATTTTTGGACAAAATTATGTACAATTTTTTTGATTGAAATAAAAGAGTGATATTACTAAAAAAAAAAAAAAGACCTATTACTTTTGAGTGAAACTTTATCTGGGAAAATTATAGATTATAGAATTATATAAAATTATAGAGAAAAGTATAGATTCTCCAATTTCTGTAAATTGATGACATTGCTTTTCTTGAAGAAACTAAGTTTCCTAAATTGTATAGTATTTATCGAAATGTTTGCTAGCGCTTTGTTAAGCGACCAGCCTTAATTAAAACCATTTAAAGTCCGTTTGTGGTAGTAGTTTTATATTCAAATTAATTTATGTCTTTATAGTAGCTTAGAAATTTATAACTGTATTAATTTTCATGATTTTATAATAAATTAAGTTATAAATGAAGTGAAAAATTAAAAAAATAATTTTTTTTTCATAATGATAGAATGGGCTATTCAAATTATTTATTCGGTACTTCTATATGCAGAGTGTTGTGAGGATCAGCGTGAAGGTGGCAAGTGATGACAGGTGACAAGTATAATTATGGTAGCGACTAGAAGAGAGCGTGCCAGTCTGTCCCTAACGAGTCCCAGCCACTCCCACTCTACAACCACGCCTCCCATTCATTACTACACTAATGCCGACCACTAATTGTCTCCTATTGTGTACATAATATATACACATATATCTAGTAGGAGGTTCTATACCATGTTTTACGTTATTTTTATTTGTTTAATTTAGTTTGTGTGCAACAGTCAACAATTATATAATCATTAATTTGTTTTTTACTTGCCTTATTTTTTTTTTAAATCCACTTAAACAATGACCACATACATTGTTAATATTAATTTTAGGATCCTCAGCTGTTTCAATTAGGTAGGATAAATAGTCATTGCTTTCCCCCACATTGTCCCAGCCGGCAATGCCATTCGCTAAACACTTCTCCATCTAATAACCAAATATGGATAGCATTACAGTATTCTTCCTTAACAAAGAGCTTAGTGGATTCATCGGCAGCCTATAATACTGATTAGAGGCTCAAACAGCAGGTGTCAAACACTCATACAACTTTCTCTGACTGCAGTTAATATATTATGAGGACCGGAAAGTAATATCGTTTTTTCACATTTAATTCAAACAGATAAATTTTTAACAAGTATTTATTTTTAATCAATGATGTAAATCACCCTCGTTATCAACAACCTTTTGCCATCTATTGTGCAAATATTCAATGCCGGATCGGTAAAAATCAATTGATTTTTGAGCAAAATATCTGGAAATGGCATTTTGGACATCATCCAAATTTTCAAATTCTTTACCACTTAGAAAATGTTATAGCGATCGGAATAAATGGAAATCTGGTGGCACAATATCGGGCGAGTATGGTGATTGAGGCAATACCTCCCACCACAAATCATTAATTTTTTTCCAGGGTTCGTCTTGCGCTGTGCGGTCTTGCATTATCGTATTGCAGAATACTGCCTTTTCTGTTGACAATAGCTGGGCTCATTTCAATTAAAAGGTTGATTTCACTAGATCCAATTGTTCACAGTAAAGGTGTGCATTCACAGTCCCTCTAGGTTGCAGCACTTCAAAATGAAAGACCCCGCAGATATTCCACCAAACGCACAAAAGCGCTTTTTTGAGGTTTAAACCTGGCTTAGCTATACTTCGTGGCGATTCATTCGCTGCCTTTTGCGTTTTGGATTATCGTAGAGGACACATTTTTCATCTCCAGTGATCAAGCGATCAAAAAACGCTTCTGTATTTTGCGGCTGAAGCAATAAGTTGCTTATGGTGGCTCGGTTAGCTTTAATTTTTTTGGACAGATAATGCGGGACCCAAACACCTGCTCTGCTTTCTATACCAATCTGCTGCAAATGTTCTTGGATGGTCGACCAAGGTTTGTTAAGATTTTTTGACAGTTCCTCGATTGTCTGACATGGATTTGCTTCCACTTCTGCCCTTAAGACATGTTATTGTCTAAAGTTGTTTGTCTTTCTGATCGATACCAATCGAAAAGATCAAAATTACAGGATTTGGACTTAGAAAACCACCTTTGGCAATTAAGAAAGTCTAATGCACTTGAATAAATATCGCAAATGTTTTTGGTAGCAACTGTTGCGTCACTACCATCGTGAAAATCAAAAAGCATACAATGCCGGATATTTGTACCTCTTCTGGTATTTTACTGGCCATTTCACCATAAATTGCAAAAAAAAAAGTTTAATTATTTACGAGTAAACAAATCACTCTAATCTTAAAATGTCTTTGGCACGATTTTGATGTACACAATGAGCTGATAAATGACGAGCGAATATCGACATGCGCAGAAACGACATTACTTTCCGGTCCCCCTATTAATATAACTTGGAATTTGAACCCAACAAATTTGCTTCTAACTGCAGTCTAAAGGTGCTGAGTACTCTGAAATTAGATAGAATAGCCAACCGAAAATCCTACAAATATCAAGTTTAGTGGAAAATATTACAAAAAAAAAACCTTGTAGGTATTGATATGTTTCTATAATTAGAATACGAAGTTTAAAGAAAATCACAGGCACCTTTTTCTTGAGAAAATTGAGAAACAATAAAAATATACCATGAAGTTGCATAATGAATAATGATTAATGGATTTTGAACTTGAAGCTTCAAAAGAGATAGTGCCTGAACGGAATATCAAGTTTGAGCATCCTACGCGAAACTTTTCGTTTTTTGAGATACTAACTCAAATCGATTCAAATCAATTATATCCGGTGAATATTCCTTTCGAAAATTTTATACGCTCACAATACTTCCTCTTACAAGCAGAAAGACAAAGTAAAAACATGGAAATTTTGCGCTGTCTTCCATAGACTTCTCCATAGGGTATCTGGTTGGCTCCCATTTTTTTTTCCCCCAATGCTTTACGTCATAGTTGGCATTCCACCATTCGACGTCTAGCAGCCCAATATATCTTGGCTCTTGCTGAGAGCTCGTCATTAGTTGGTGTATTTAAATCAGCAAGAGCCTCACACTCGAAGAGGTGATCTTCAGGCATGTGCCCGGCCCCACAGAGAACACAATCCGGTTTATCGACTAACCCAATTTTATATAAATGTGCTTATAGGTAGTCATGTCCGGTTAATAATCAGAAGCAGGCCAATCCTTCGCTTTGCGGCAGATTATTTGGCAATACGTTGTGACGGAAGATCACCCCAAGCTTGCCCTCTGACTGTATCTCATGTAATTCTGCTGTTTTCTTTTTCACACTTGCCCGGAAAATTCGCTTAGCCGTTTCAAATGAAATGGATCCCTCCGGCTGGATCATACTTGCCGCTGACTTGGCTAGTCTATCCGCTTCCTCGTTTGCCTTTATGCCCCAATGGCTAGGGATCCACCTTGAAACCACTTCTACTCCCTTCTCGATTAGGTCGTTAATGGCCTTACGACATTCCATGATGTCGTACGATTCGGTTTCTGCCCAGGTAGTTAATGCCTTTATCGCCGCCTGCGAGTCAATAAATAAGAACTACCTTGTTTACCTTTAAGTGAGGTATTTGTTTTAAGGTTGAAAGAACCGCTCTAACTTCCCCATCGAAATTGGAGGCAATCCTTCCTACCGGTTCAGCCAAACTAAAAATTGAGGAATAGACTCCCGCGCCAGGATTGGAGACAGCATCCAATGCTGACCCATCCGAATAAATATGCATCCAAATATTTTCGGGGTACCTTTCAGTTGGTTGGCTCCCTCAACGGATATTATGGTTTAAGGTGACTTAAATCTCAACTTAATGGAGCTTATGCGATTTCTTTTTTTTCTAGTTTTTCGCGATTATCCAAAAAATTCCTCTAACGATTTTCTTTAACATTCACAAAATAACTGATCATCTAAAGACCCAGTTAACTTTATTTAAAACATTATTAGAAAATTAGATTTATGTGGGTTCGGTAGTAAGTTACAAGTTATTATTCACCTCTTTAGTACAACTTACCTCCTATTTAAAAAATTATCGTATATTATAAATGCATTACTAGAATTTCAACTCAAGCTATTTTTATGTCTTTGATTAGCACATTATTTTAGGCTCCGCGGTTTTTTGTTGTTGTTATATTTCAAGTAAATTAATTAAGAAAATTAAACGAAAAAGTTATTAAAATTAAAACAACATAAATAGACTTTATTTCCAAAAAAAATTATTAACCAATTAGTAAATTTATTTGTACGTAATCGTTGAAACGACATTCAAACATACTTTTTATGTTCTATGATTATTACTTATGAAGTGACTAATTGGCTTCCACAAATTTGAAATGTCACAAAAATAAACATAAATAACAAATGTTTAATTTTCTTCATAATAATAAACACCATTACAGACCAAGAAATACATTAAACTAGTAAATAAATTGTAAATAATAAGATAAAAACCGGTTAGTAGTGGTAAGTTGTAAACAGAAGTTGTGAAATAGGTAAATATATATTTAAAAAAATTGTACTAGTCACAGATTTCCTGTTTGAACAAAATCAATATTATTACGATTATTATAATTTTTTTTTTATTTTTTTTATATATGTGTTGGGAAAAAGGATTAGAAAATTATATTTATTATAGTAAACTGATTCACCTGGGACATTTTCCAAGCCGGAACTGTTTTAATGACATTGAAATCATATTCACTTGTCCATTTACTCTTCTTAACATAGTAAAAATAAAGTAGAAAAATAAGATAAAAAAAGTCAAATAGGTTGGAGTAATTATCTATAGCAGTGGTTACAAAATACAAAAATTACATAACTGTAATACACAGGTGCAAATGTAAACAAATGTAAACTATAGGATTATAACAAGAAACTAAAAGGTAAAATTTTAATTTTTTTTTTTAACTGATTTTTTTTTTTTGTTATATGAGTCATCAAGTTTTTTTAAATGAAATTAAACTTTGAATGAATAATAATTATTTTTTTTATCTTATTTTATTTTTTATTATTTATTTATCGAATATTTATACAATTGCATATTATGGACAAGCAACAAGTAAATCCGATTACAAAGGAAACTCTATCATGAATGTCATGTATGTTATCCAGTGATAACTACCATTAGATATCCAGGAGGTTGGGAGGGATGATTACCTGGAAGTGAGTTTGAATAGAGAGGGCTTGGACGAGGGGATTTGGATGTGGAGGGATAAAGTGACTGTGGAATTTGTTGTATTGGGAATTTGCTTGGTTGTTGACAAACCGGATATTTATGTCTGTGTGAATAGTGTGGTTGGAGACGTAAAGAGAGGCTTCAACAATGCGACAGAGGATTTATGACTGAAGGGTTTGAATTCTATTGAGATTGGAACGCTTAGCAGCGCCATACAGTTCTAGTCCGTAGCGAGCAGTGAGATATAAAGATGTCTTTTGTTCAAGTGTTAATTTAGAGCGTTTATCAAGAAGCCTAGCCAGAAGTCTGAAGCGTTGGTAAGTTGCTTGTCTAAATGTAGTCCAAGGTAACGAATCTCTGCTGGTGTAATAGAAATACTGACCAGGTAGATAGGATGGAGTACTGTTTGTTTAATGTCAGTACTATGTATTGGGACTTATTAGGTTGATTTTTTATTCTCCATATCGTTAATCAGGATTCAAGAGAGTGGAGATGGATTTGTAAGGAGCTCCTGGAGAGAACGGGATCAGTATGTAGTAAAAAGATTGCTGAATCATGTCAGCTGTATAAATTTTATATCAGATGAGTGCCAGGATGCTGCACTAGACAATCCGACAAGGATGGAAAAGATGAGCCTTAGGTGACTTGAAAAAAGCGATCATTTGGTAAGGATTTCAGGTACAAGGTCCTAAGTACGTGGTGGGAGAACTTCCACAGCAAACCTTCGTGCCACACGCAATCAAAGGCTTTAGAAATGTCTAAAAAGACACCAGCACAGTACTGTTTCAGTTCGGGTAGTAGTGACACCATCTATAATGCAATGGGCCGGCTGGATGGTAGAGTGATCACTCTGAAATCCAAAATAGTGATACGAGATAATTTGAAGGGGTTCTAGGATTGATAGGAGACGATTGAGAAGAATTTTTCAAAAAATAGGAAGGAGGCTAATGGGCCGACAGGCTGTACAGCAATGGAGTGGTTTATTAGGTTTAGAATTGCAGATTATTTCCATAGTATCTGGAAATACGTTGTTCTGAGGACTGCGTTATATGGATGTTAGGAATAATAGGGCTTATTTTGGTTTTGGAAGTCGTTGAAGGATGTTCGAGGTGATTAGATCATAACCAGGCGCCTTTTCTTCTTGGAAAGATTGATAAAGAGTTTAATAACCTCTGATGGAGTGATAGGTTTGAGTGGAAATAAAAGAGGCCAAGGAGATCGTAGTTTGTTAGTGAAGACAGAGTTATGTTTTGAGTCCAGAATTTTGGAATGAGGAACAAATTTAGAGGTAAGATATGTGACATCCGTGATAGTGTAATGTAATGGTGTGGAGTTGTGTTTGTAGTAGTGGTAGTGTGTAGCACGAGCGTTTTAGTGAAAAGGGCTTATAAGTTTGTAATTTTAAAAGAATGAAGTGTTTGCAATAATAATGAAGTCGCACTGTTTTTCAAAAGATATATTCTCTAAGAGAAAATAAGTTAACAACAATATTCTTATAAATTAATTGGAATAAACTTTTAAAACTTGATATTGGCTCTGATGCTTTCACTTTGGTAGCTAGAACGAGTCTGTAGTAAATTTAAGTATTTTACAATATCACACTATTATGTTTAAGAAATTAAGTATTTATCAAGATTAATGCAAAACTGGCACAGATATTTAGAGAGCGATTCCTGAAGCGTCCTGTCTGAAGGTAGAGTTAAGACTCTCTTTTTTGAACTGAACTATTTGAAAGCTATGGCAGACTCTATTCTTTGGAATTGCTCTCTCTCTCTCGCGGGGGAATTTTCTTACAAAGGTTTGGCCTAACGGAATTTAGTGTCTTTGTTTTCTTAATAGCAATGACAGATTTAATATACCTGGTTCTAAAATACACACTTTCTGAAGGTAAATTCACAGCACTAAAATAATTATAAAATATTAACAAAAATACAATTTTGGATACTATAAAATATTCAGAAACTTTAAACTATTATTTTTCGATTGTGTCCTTCCACTACATTATCCCCCCTCCTGGAGAAATTTTTCGGCACGAAAAATTTGGGAGATAATCTGGAGTTGTAGAGGCTTGGAAGTGTGATGGATGCAAGAAACTTGAAATAATATTAAATTTTAAATGAATATAAATTATCAAAATAAGTTGCGAAGGGACCAGCCAGGTAATACGAATACCGTTACTAGGAATGTCCAAGAACCTTTATGGCTTTGTTCTGACCCCTTCTACTAACAAGGGAGGCACTAAACGGACAAAGAGAAGAAATATTTGAGGACAGACTCGTTCTAGCTACCAAAGTGAAAACATCAGTGCCAGTTTCACAATATATTTAAATAAGCTTATAATAATCAATTAACTTGTAGTTATTATTTGAAAGATTATATTTATTATATAAAACAGTGGTGACTTCTCAATTATTACTAAACTTCATTCTCTTTTAAAATTACAAACTATAAGCCCTTTTCACTAAAACGCTCGTGCTACACACTACCACTACTACAAATACAACTCCACACCATTACATTACATTGGTGCCAGCTGTTTGGGATATTTTCAACGAGAATCCACAAATTTACAAGTACGTAAAAATTTTAATTTCATAATTAAACAAATTATCCATCAGATAATTTGATTGTTTTTTTTAAATTACTTTCTCAGCGGAAATATCTTCAATATTTCCCATTATTGAATTTTCTAGTGAATTTCATTTTTAAAGTTTTGTAATTGTACCACTTGTACCTCAATCCCTTTCGAATTTTGAATTTATGAGTGTACTTAATAGATCCCAAATTATAAAGATATTACGCGATAATAACCTTTCTGTTGGAGGCAATTTACTCCAATTACGTAGACGTCTTGAAAAATATAATCTTTCCCCAAGCAATTCGTTCACTGACAAAATGTATAAGATTAATGGACAAGACATGGGCATCGACGCTGCTGTAGAATATTTACTTGCGCAGCAGCAATTAGCAAATCCTCCAATTAATAATCAACCTAATCCCTTAAGGAATTTGCAATTAATCAATAGCTTACCTACCTTCGATGGCGAAAATTCAGCCAAAGTGTCAGATTTCCTTGACCAAATTAGCCATTGTGCTAGTCTTTCTGGCTGGGACGACGCAGCTAAATTAGAAATATTAGCTCTTAGACTCTCAGGTTCTGCAAAAATATTTTATGACACCCAGAAAGCGGAATTACAACGCCAGGGTACAACTATAACGTATCCTCTAATTTCAGAGCGACTTCTAGCCCGATTTCGTAAGGAAAAAACACCCTTAGTCCTCTTACAACAGATGACTAATATTCAGTCCTTGCCCTACTGAGTCTCCTGAAACATTCGCGGATAGGATTAGACATATCCAATCCGCCATTCATTTAAAAGCTCAAGCTAACCCACTCGAGGCCTTACAAGCAATTCTAGATAAACTGGCCACTGATGCATTCTTGAAGTCACTTCCTCAACCGCTTCGTAATGAGGTGCGAACGAAGCTTCCTCAAAAATTAGATGAAGCACTTTCCTATGCCAATGCCCTAAAAGAAGTTCAGGCTTCTGAAACAAACCCCACAGTTTTCGCTGTTACTTCGAAAACTTATAATCGTACACCCCCATCTCCTTGTCGTTACTGTGGACAAATGCATTTCCACAGAGAATGCCCGCATCGTAATAAAAGTCAAAAGCCACAATTAAAACCAACTACCACTTGTAGAGTATTTAATGTAATAAGGAACAGACCTTGCCGCCATTGTTCCGGTCCACATTTTGACGTGGACTGCACCAATAAATTCGGACCAAAACCTCGTACTAACTTTGGCAAAATGCCTATCAATTTTAATGTACCAAAAAATTTCAATCGTAGGGTATATAATAATAATCGTTATAACAATAATAATAATAATCAATATTATAGTAATAATCATAGCCCTCGAATTAATTCAAACAATTCGCGATTTAACCCTTATTCAGATAGACCCCAGTATAGTCATAATAATGGTAACGAAACTAGCAATAACCTCCAAAATAGGCCCACTTGCCAATATTGTTCAAAATTTGGACATACGGCTCGTAATTGTTTCCAAATACAGCCCAAAACGAGTTAGCCCTCAGTCGCTTTCTCGAAAACCTGATATGACTATGGCGCAATCATACCTGCTTCCATCAGTCCTGTCTAACTAGGTAATACCTAACTATGGCATCACGTCCCTTCATTTGCATGCGGACAATGTCGAAAATTCCAAATTTTCTGGCGAATTCATACTTTCGCAATTAAAAGGCAATTTCCAATGAATACTTGTAGAAACATTCTTACAGGGCAATCATTAATTTGCGCACGTATCTAACACTTAAATTCAACATTCAATTGTCAACTAGTACTCAAACACACCAATTTAGTACTAATCGCTAAGTTCACTAAAATTCCTAGTAACTAGCCACAAAATTTCTGTGCCACCTCGCGCACACAATACATACACAACTATACATTGAATCTCTTGAAATAATTCTCAATCTATCACACTTCTTAACTTTACATACTACACCACATGTAAATGTTATATGTAACAATAAATGTATCAGGTTTATATCTAATTAAGTTGTTGCAATAATGACATATTATTTTTGTTTCAGCACTGAAAACTATCGTACTTCGAGTCATAAAATTATTCCGGCTTTAATATTTGTAATTATTGCATTGTATATTTAAATAATAATTGTAATTTATTTTATTTTGCAGAAATCAAGATCACCAAGTGAATTCGTAGTTACTTTTGATGAGATGATATTAATATTTTTTTTATATATTGTATTTACCTAATTAATTAATATTTTTTTCAGTTCGCCTTAAAAGGAAATTAAATAATTTGTATTATTCTTGTACTTGTTTATCATTTGTATTTTAATGTTATTGTTAACTTAAGGTATCTAGAAAACACAGCAAAGCTGAAGAGCTGATGAACATACAGTCGGCTTCACCCTTGTGCATACTCCCTCAAGATATATATTCATCTTTACTTCTTAGCTTTAATACACTAATAGCTTTTACACTAATATAAGTTGAAATTTAAGTTTGTTTAACCTCTCTTTTACAGATCCAAGAATCTTCGTCGACTGCACCATTGCATGAGTATGAATGTTTTTGCATGCGCATGAATTTGATTGCATGAAAACTGCATGATTAACTTTAAGAAATTGAAATTAACAATAATGTATTTATGTATAACTCTGTATGATTATTTTCAGAAACACAAGATTTCTACAAAAGGAAAAGATCTTCATCTTCTCATACCCCTTGCGATCATTCTCACATCCTTGCGCATCCCTGCACGCTTATTAAATATATATTTTTTTTATTTGCGTATTTTGTGTATTTATTTATTTGTTAATTATTTTTGAAATACTTGAGTTTTTTTTTTGTCCATATAGAGTTAATTCAAGAAAGTACATACACGTCTACAATACCGACTTATCTACACTGATCACCTTGTCTACCCATTGCCAGTCACTTCTTCATCAGCAACACACACTCGCCAAGCAGCCTACCACCACAGCAACGCTCACCCACTCACGCAGCGTTCGCTCGAGTAGAATACATTCAAACACCACAGCAACGCTCACACCTTCAAGCAGCGTTTGCTCTAGAAGAAGATGACTGCACCCTACAACACACGGCCACCTTGCAGAGGTTACACACACGCCTCTCGATAACTTCCAAGCCTCTACAACTCCAGATTATCTCCCAAATTTTTCGTGCCAAAAAATTTCTCCAGGAGGGGGGATAATGTAGTGGAAGAACAAAATCGAAAAATAATAGTTTAAAGTTTCTGAATATTTTATAGTATCCAAAATTGTATTTTTGTTAATATTTTATAATTATTTTAGTGCTGTGAATTTACCTTCAGAAAGTGTGTATTTTAGAACCAGGTATATTAAATCTGTCATTGCTATTAAGAAAACAAAGACAGACTCGTTCTAGCTACCAAAGTGAAAATATCAGTGCCAGTTTCACAATATATTTAAATAAGCTTATAATAATCAATTAACTTGTAGTTATTATTTGAAAGATTATATTTATTATATAAAACAGTGGTGACTTCTCAATTATTACTAAACTTCATTCTCTTTTAAAATTACAAACTATAAGCCCTTTTCACTAAAACGCTCGTGCTACACACTACCACTACTACAAATACAACTCCTCACCAAAACATTACACTACTGATAATGGCTTAATGCACGCCTCCTTGTGTCACGTGTGAAAATCGGATTCGGCCTGTAACTAGACCGCGCTAAATGCAGAAAACTGTGGCATCAATGCTTTATGCATGCGGAAATGCTATGCCTCCACAGTATGGGCTATAACAAAACCCAAACCACTAAAAGTGCCCATCATCTGCAAAACATTAACATGAAACCGTTTTTCACTCTATTTCAAGCAGGCCCATGGTGCACCAATGTTCTCGCTCTTTGTTCGATACCTTTATTTGGTCGGTACTTTCTCGGTATAATGTGCAATGCGACTCCGCGTATCTTCCATGCTTACCATCTTCACAACAATGGAATTTGGAGAAAACCACACTGTTTCCGGCACTGGAGGGCCCACTTTTCATACACAAACAAATTTTTAGCAGCATCGTCAGTCGCCCCTAGACCGTACACATAGTGCACCGAAGATACTTTCCCTATCCGATGGAGGTACGTCCTGAGTACCATGTCTGCTTAGGACTTGGGTGATGCAGTAACTAACCTCGCCAAACTGCCGCTCTACCCATGGCTACATTACTTTCAGCCTTGTCAACTGTTCGCCTAATATATTCGGCGAAGCTCATCTTACATTCAATCGTCATCCAAGATATTTAGCGGCTGGCTTGGATATGAAGCGTCAGCCAGGAAGATAAAAGGTCTTTTTGGAATAGGGCGCATTGTTCTAAATAACTAGCTGTCGTAATAAATTTCAAACTTTAAGTGTAACGATGAACGTATAAATGAAATAGAAATCCATTAAAATACATTTAACAGCAACTACTTCAATTTTTTTCCCTTGTTGAGTTTTTCTTTGTTTATTTTATTAAGAAATTCACAACTGTACGGATAGTACAATAAATGAATGTGATGGTAGAAACATAAAAAGGACGTGAAAGACTTGTTGGGAGATGGGAGATACTCCCTATTTATTACATTTTATTGGCTGTCAGAAAATGATAACACGAAGTTAGGTGGTCACAGGGGGCTAGTAGCGTTTCAGTCTCTTGGGAGGATTGTTTGGGATAATGAGGGAAGAGAGTTTTTGGACTAAAGGGTTAGGAATGGTTGGATGTGAGGTCATGGAATTTTTTGTAACGTGCTTTTATTAACTGATGGACAAAAGGGATTTTGAAGTCAGTATGAAACATACTTTGGCTGGAAACATAGAACAGGGCATTGGTAATTCTTGAGTAAGTTTTGGATTGTCTGTACTATATTCATAGCCAAGGTAGTATTTATTATATTTAGTAAATACAACTAAGCGATTTATTTATTCACTGAGCCGATAAGTTTTCAATTTTTCTATAATAATTTGTTTAAATAATTTGAAATTCTTTTTTCCAAAATATTATTGTAAATATTCAGTAAATATCCAATGTTCCAATTCTGAGAACAAAGTTTTATAAATACTGTAACGTTTTTCCCTCTAAACTATCTACTGCAACTAGTTTTAAGTGGTTTCGTATAGATAAAATACTCTAAACTTCAATAAAGAAAACACCAATTTATTTTTATACACAATAAATTACAAAATACAACACTTAATAATAATTACTTCACTGTTTAAACTACGAAAGTTCACTTTGTTCACTTTTTATACACCTTCCACAAACGTATACTTCGTTTGTAACTGAAAAACTCTCGCAAATCTCTGTGGTCCCACTATTTATACTGGTGGAAAACCTTCTAGAATCTTCTCAGTTCTTCCAGAAAGAACTATTCGCCAGCGCTTCCTAGCGCCACTAAGAGAACTTGAGGTTCTTACTCTCTCTCCTAGATGGCACCGCCGGTGCGTTACAATATTGTTAATTCCACGATTTGTATTATATTTTTGCAACTGAAATTGCTAATTGCAGTTCATCTGTTATTGGGATATCTAGAAAGGGGCCACTAATTGAAAAGAACATAATATTTCTGACCATAAAAAAAATGCTTACAACTCTTAGTTCTGTCCACAAAGTAATAATTAAATAAATATTTATGATATTCTTCTTTCTTGCAGTTTTTTTTTTTTTTTTTTTTTTGCTTCCTGTACTTTGCAGATCGGAAAATTATTAACTATTTATTTATTAATTGATATTAATATTAAATATTTATTTTTAATGATTTAATTGTGTATTTATATCAGTTTATATTTATATTGTGTCTGTTGTTCATTTATTTGTGACTATTTATATATATTGTAGGCTTATTTACAGATCTATATTATGTTTCTTCATGAAGTTATAGAGTTCTATGTATGTCTTATGGTTATTTAAAATAGAATTTAGGTTCGGAGGTAGTGTACATCCAGCTTCAACTATGGAGTCCCATAACAATTCTCTTCCATTGGAGTATTTTCCACACGCTAAAATAATGTGTTCCGCATCAATTTTTGCATCAGATGGGCATGGACATTTGGGATCAATCGTGATTCCTATACGACCCAGGTAGTGAGGACTGAAGTTATTCGTATGGTTGAACCTCAGTCTGCATATTAAGGTATAAAAGTTCCTACTTTCGCTGAAGGCATGGAACCATGGCTTAGTGGGAATGTGTGTGGTTCTAAACCGGTATAAAACGTTCCTTTAACATTACTCAATTTCTCATATTCGACACTCCACTCCTTATAATATTGGGCTTTTGCATAATTTTTAACATCAGCAACTAATAAATTTTATCTGTGGGTAGACGAGAAGAGGCCGCACTTCTCGCTCCTAGGTCCGCTAATTCGTTACCTCTTAACCCAGAATGTCCCTTAACCCATATTAGGCGGACTAACTTCCCATCCAACTGCAAGTTCTTAAATAATTGCACTGTTTGCAGTAATGTGAAGGCTGGATTTTTACCCGGTTGCTTGCAGTTAATTAAATTTCTACAATGAATAAGTTATTAAATAACTTTAGTTTTATATTTCAGGTTACAGTTACCGGCTACAGTACCGACTATTTCATTATCAGCTATTGCTTAGGAGATTTGGTTAAATATTAATTTGAAGTGCGTGTAATTAGATTTTATACCAGCATTTAGGTTTTGGTAATAAGCTGTCACCTTGCATCGAATTTACTTCCATATTATTACAGAGCTTCCACTCATTGTGATTAATAACTCGCTCCGCAAACCTTGCCATCGAGCGTCTTTGTAGACACAGTTTAGGATATCAGACTGCATGCTATTTTAGAAAAGATATAAGTTGCTGATTCTAACTTGAAAATTTTTTAGAATAAAATCTATCTGTTTCAGGTAGTTCAAATGGACATGCATAGATTGATAGTTACGTGCATCGGGTGACCATAAGGATAGCAGTTAGCGTCCTCACTGGCCATTGTAGGTTCAATAAGCACATGCACCGCATGGGCCTGACAATGGATAGCCTGCCTGAATTTTTTTTGTCAGGAAGAAGAAGAAGAAATAGGACTGCACGTTTTGTGTCAGTGCGAGGGGCTCGTATGGCTGAGGTTTCGCCTCTTTGGAATGGAGAAGCTGACGCCTGCAAGCCTCACCCAAGGGTCTCTCTCCGGTCTATTAAGTCTAATAAAACAGACAGAACTCGAGAGGGTGCACTGATTAGAGGTGCTCTTAACCGACTATCTTGGAGTCTGCCCGGATTCCAAAGTTCAGATAAGGGAGCGGACCGGAGAGGGGACTCCACAATATACGCTCACGGGTCGCGTACGAGGCGTAGGCTGGAGAACCAACCACCTAATAGAATCTAATCTACGTTCATCATATTTAGCCTCGTTTAAAGATACCTCTTCTTGCTTTCTAAAGGTACCTTGCTGAATTATGAACTGTGGTGAAAACTGAATATACTTAATTGTAAATTCATATTTTTCTATATTAAATACATATATATGTAATAAATAAATAAATATATATAACACATCTGATTCAAAAATATAATATATATATTCTATAACATTACATTATCATTGTTAATAATGTCTCTCCTAATATATACTTTTTATATAATGTTTATTTTTTTTATAATATCTGTAACTAAAAAAACAGCTTTTGTGAAGCTTAATATGATATGATATTGTGGTTCTTTTTGATGTTTATGTATTTTCCTGTATTTTTGCTGATAATTGAACAGTGACTGTTCTCAATATAGGATCATTATCCTTTACGATTGTATTTCATGTATAGATGTTTGGGGTCCACTGTTTTCTTAGAGGGTCGTTGATTATACCTTTTTTTTAAAATTATTTTTGTATCAGATTTTAGTTTACAAAAGACAAATATATTGTTTTACACAATATATGAAATAACTATTGTTTTATACAATTATTTCAAATAATATTTGAAATAATTCAATTCATAATCTGTTATTTCAAATATCCACGTGAAATGATATTTCGTTATTCGTATTTGAAATACCATATAAATAAGAGATTATTTTTCATCTTCTAGACAAGTAGCCAATTATGTACCACTAAAGTTTCTCAACCACTTGAAAAAAGTCTATGGTTAATGGAAGATATATTTATTGAATTAAATGATGAGTGATTTGAAGCTTCTTGTGGTTTGCTGTTTTTTATTTTTCCGCGTGCATCAACTTCCGAGGTTATTAGCGAGGATGTATAAACACTTGAGAAATATTAAGCAAATAGATGAGTATAATGGGTTTCAGAAGGACAGAAAATGGGTATAGCTTAATAACCTAGAAATGTGTGAACACTGAAATGAAATGATTTATTGCTTCTAAGGAAATTTCCTGTAGCAAGGAGGTACATGTACAATTAAAAAAAAAAAATACAAACTTCTTATTACATAAAAATGAGTAAATTACATGAAAATGAGAGAAATATTTTTGATACATTAAGTTTACTATGTTTGTATAAAAGAAAGTAATAGTAATATTAATGATAAGATAATTATATATAAATAAGATAACATGCCTTTAATTAATTATAAATTTATAGTTTCAAATTACAATAATAAGAAATAAATAAAATGATACTAATAAAACTGTATTGGATTTAATAAATCTAAACCTTTGTTTATAACACATCTCCTAAATACATATAATAATAAGAATAATGATAATGATAATTATATATAATAAAATAAATACATATATATATATATATACATACAAAATTATATAGACATAATATTATATCATTATTTTAGGGCATAGCATGTTCATAATTAATACTATGTTTACTTATTACCCTGATAGAAACCGTCTGGTAGGTTATTTATTTATTATTTTCTAGGCTATATTTTCATCGTTTTAACTTAATTAATAATCTTATTGTTTAAAACTATCGACCTAGGAGTTTAAATAATTGTAAGAGGTGTAGTAATATATCATTGGCCAGATATGAAATTTCTAATTTTTAGTGCATCTTTAACAAAGAAATAAAGTTTTTTAATTTCATTTGGTTGAAATTTTGTGATTAAATTCATATTAGGAATGTAAAGTTCTCTGAACACTGTATAATCGAAAAGTAGCACAAACTGCCTGGACTTAACACTAAAATATATAAAATAGTAGTGAGAGGTAAAAAGAAAGGTTGATGACGCTTAGTGACTGCTGTATGAACTCTGCTGCAAGACTCGCGCTAGACTCTCTCCTAAGGCTAAGACAGCTGTATTTAAAACAGTTTCATCCACTCTAGTCTGGCCTAAACTAGTGAGAGAGACTGTCTCTGTCTCTGTCTCTCTCTCTCTGCTTTGGATCCCTCTCTTGGATCCTATTACAATGAGCTATTCTTTGTGGATTGGATGATACAATGTTATCGAGACACATGGATTCTGGCAAGGACATACATTTTTTTTTTTTTAGAGTTGATGTAATTCCAAAACCTTTTCACTCTACTATTACCGTTTTCTACAGTATTGATGATAGAGTTCTCAATATCGTTTATATATTCCTTATAAGCAGTGTTAACCAGCAATTTACACTGACTTCTGAGAGGGAATTCAAGATAATCCTCCTTCTTAGATATAATATTCTTATAGATAAAAATGTGCAAGCATTTTTCGGAATACAAGTTTCTTTATATCTGAAGTGAAACATATAGGAAACTTGGCGTCATATATTTTTTTGATGGGCCCATTATATGCAATAGCATCTTGTAATGAATTTAGAAAAATATTAAAACTACTGTCCACATCTAAGTTGTAATCCAGTCTATAGAATCAAAATAGTGGGCTCATAGCTACAAAATCACAGCTCTTGTAATCATCCACTGAAATGTAATGTTCTATTGACTTCATATTTTCATTAAATATGTCTAATGAAAATTGTAACAGTGGATGACAAGCTTCAATTTTAAACAAAGGGTCAACAGCACTTGATACCTTGAAGGTTACTGTCAGAACATAATACCAAGTTCTGGGAGCGAGCACATTATTACTTTGGTGCATGTTCATATAAGACTAAGTATTCACAAGTAACTGGGCTGAACTAGATATACTATCTGAAAGACTATTTCAATTAATCGAACGGTATGTTGAAATCACCAGCAAATGTATTAAAAGAAATGACTGTAGACAGTCTTTCTATAGTATCACTTTCTGTAGTGAGCTTGCATAAGTGCATAGGCGAAGCTGGCGAAATATAAGCACAACCAAACAGTATTTTAGAGCAACCTGCTATGAGTCTAACAAATACATTAATTAATTCAGCCTTCGATATTCCACCTCCGTTTTTCTTGCTGCTAGTATTAACACTTCTATCCACGCGATATATATTATAATTTATTAGATTCAATTCTGTATTCAATATTGCAGTGTTGACATTAGTCTCACTGAACATTATCATATCAAAAACACTTACACTAATGACTTTTTAATTAATTCTAGTTTTTGATCTTAATCTATTTGCATTCTGGTAATACAAATGTAATTGGGTCATGTTTAGTTTTTTTTGTTTGCTACCAACTATTTTTGTATGACCATTGATGTACCTAATCGTTAAAAAAAATTGTTTCGCCAGATTTTATTCATTGTTCAATCTGGTTTCTTCATAACTTTTATTTAAAACGGGATATTGGGGGTTATTTCTAAATAACGGGATATTGGGGTTTAAAAAAATGGATCAATCACTGAAAATAAACTAGATTAAAAATGATTAAATACGTGTTTTCTATTTTTTCGAAATTTCCCGCCGTTTTAAAAAAAACGTGGGTGGAGCATATAACTCTGGTCACACTATGTTTATATTTTATATTATTAATTTAAATTATCTAATTCCTTATTGGAATATTTTCATTTTATTTATTACTTTCATTTAATGCTGTAAATGGAAAGAGGAAATATTGCAACTCAAATTTTCTTTTATCGAGTTTTTCACCGGATATACACGTTTTAAGGTACCCTATGTCCAAAGCCCAAGGTTTTAAGAAATTGAACTGTGTGGATTAGCATGACTCAAAAACGGAAATCGCAGAACATTCAAACTAGTTTGAAGTGCCAGACCAGATAAAGTCTCGATCAAATTCGGTCAATCAGAAGTACTAAGAACTATTGAATGATTTTTCTATTTGTTGCGATTTTTTTTCGAAAAAGGCTCCAAAGTTTGTTTATAAATTTGAAAAATTAACCACAAATTTAAAGAGCTCTAACCACAACTTCCGTTTGAAACATTTTGCCGAGAAAATTCCTTTTAGAGGGGTATTTTGGTGGGGGAAAGAAGGTTTATGCTTTCCTTAAAAAAAGTCATTTTATTAAGATTAGATTCTCTAATTTATAAAAAATGGAAAACAACTAAACATTTAATAGCAATTATAAGTTTGAAGAAAATTTGTTATTTAAAAGCTGTGCAAACTGAGTACCAGATTACTCCTAGTAAGAGGAAGTATTGTAATCGTGTCAAATTTTCGGTATCGAGTTTTCATCGGAAATATGTTTTTTTCAAACTCAGAATTTTAACAACATATTCAATTCTAATTAACATTATTTAGGTGACAGAATTGTCTAATAAACTGAAATAGCACATTAGAGGAAAATCTAACCCCACCCCTCCCCCATAACTGTCCTTAAATGAATTTTTCCCAGAGAAATGTTTCAAATAAATGTTGTAGCTCTTTGGATGCTTAGTTCATATACCAAGTTTGAAGAAAATTGTCGGAGGCATTTTTGATAAAAACGCAAAATAGTAAAAAAAAAAAAAAAAACTAGTAACGTGGTACTTCTAGTGGAGGAATTTTGACAGATAACGTACTGTCACATCCCATGATGATGACTAAACGGAATATCAAATTTCAACTTTATACGGTTTTTCGTTTTTGAGCTATGCTGTTCGCATACACATACATACATACATACACACACATACAGACACACACATACACACACACACACAAAGTCCCTTTGCTAAAAAACCACTTTTTTGGACTCAGGGGAACTCAAAACGGATATCGAAAAAAGTCGTCGAAGCCATTTTTGAAAAAATTGCAAGAAAGTAAAAATACTATTCAGTAAACTAGTACTTTAGGTTGAGACATTTTGACAGGTGACCTACTGTCGGATCCCATGGTGATACCTAAACGGAATATCAAGTTTGCACTTTCTAAGATTTTTGGTATTTGAGCTATGCTGTTCACATACACACACGCACCATTTTCTAAAAACCACTTTTTTGGACTCAGGGGAACTCAAAACCGATATTTCCGGTAGAAACTCGATATCGAAAATTTGGCACGATTACAATACTTCCACTTACTAGAAGTAAGAGAAAGTAATATATAAGAGGATATGGAAGCAATAGTCAAATTTTGTATTAATTATCAAAACATTTTAAAGGAAAGGGAAATAGCTAAGTTCTTAGGTACTGGACTACCACGCGGAGAATCCGGGTTCGAGTCCAGCTGTGCTACCCTTAAATTTTTCTTCCTAGGAGCCTCTACTGCTCACTGTCCGGTGATGGACAGTGTTGTCTCCAAACAATGACCATTGACGCGCTTTAATAAATAAATTATACAAAAATAATTTAAATCATTTCTTTGTGATCATTGTTAATAATTTGTAACACAACGAACGCAACGAAAAAAATTAAATTGATTGAAAAAATTACAATAAAGATAAATTAGAAACGAAGGGTACAAAGGGAGATAATGATCGATTTAATTGCCCAAATGTACAATTTATTGGCAATGAATAGGTTAACAATTATGTAAATTCAATTCATCAACAAATTTGCTATGATTTGGCCCACATTGCTAGTTGTTTACAACCTAGGTCGCTTGTAAATAATAGTATTAAAGCATTTCTTATACAAGTAAAACATTAGTGCTATCTAGTTGCGCTGAACACTACTACAGTGTTGTAGTTAAGATTCTCTTAGAAGATGTCTGGTTTAAATGCAATTTTTCTTGGTTTTTCATGCTGCAGCACATCATTATTATGTTTTCTAATAATAGAATATGTAATCAACAAATAATTATCCACTATAGAATAAATTTTGAATTTTTTAAGAGCATCATAATTTTTAGAAAAATATTTTTGTCACTTATCTACTTAAGAAAAAGTTTAAAAGCAATACTTAAAAAAATTGTTATAATTTGTTCATAACACTTTATCATGGTTAAAATGTAATATTTAAAAAAAAAAATTATAAAACTGCAGGGATTTATAACATCCGCAACAAGTAAATTGTTAAATAGTGAATAGAGGCTTTTACACCTGCCAGTGGTAGGTAACAAGGGAGACATTACCACAGGTTCTCTAGACAAGCTTTATTTATTGCCCTCCAGTGCAAGGAAATAGCCTATTTAATAGTTTTTACATTAAATAATTGCTATTAAGCTTAAGCGTGCTATAAGTGGTTTAAATATTTAAAGAAGCACAGATTTTTAATTTCGTTTAATTGTTCAATAAACTAATTTGTTTTTTTCTTTTATGGCAGACACAGATATTTATGATAGTATGTAATAACAGTATTCATATATAAGTTTTATGTATCGAAAGGAGCCAAATCTACATCAGATATGTTTTCCGTTGTAGCCTACTTCATTTTGTGGTCATCGATCGGTTACGAGCGAGCGATCACATTTGATAAAAGTGAGATAACACAACAGTGCTCAGAGTGAAATCAATTTATATAAATCGCCTAATTAATAGATTTCACTTAAAATAAGAGATATTAAAAGCTAAAGCGTTGTTACAAGCGGTTTAAATATTTAAAGAAACATGTGGAGCTTTCTCGATAACGACTATAACGTTTTCTTTTAAACTTCGAATACTGGGACTGCATAGTTATAAACCTATCACTTTTATTTGTTACATTTTCCGGAAAAAAATTGTGTTTTAGTTGTTCTGAGGAATCTCAGACATTAAAATTAAAATATGTTTGTTCATTACTGGCGCTCTCTACATTGTATTCATTCTATACCTGCCTGCCTCGGTTGGTAAGTAGGCACTTGTCCCTCCATCCATTTATATTTATGTTAAGTTAAATCAACAAAATTTAAAGATGATTTGTTATTTTATACCAATTTTTTTATTCTATATAATCAACCTCCAAAAAATAGTAAAATATTTTGTATTTATTTATTTAGGAAAGCCCCAAAAAGAAGTTGAAATTAGTTGAAGTGATAAAATAAAATTTTTGCTGATATACCTAGTAACCTTTTCTTTAGAAGTTGATAACACCGACTCAGGGATTTGTAAGGATGTTTTCTATATTCTTCTGAATAGTACAGCTTCAGTAAATCCTTCACTAACAATAGCTTTATCTCCAAAAAAAAAGAGAAAACTATTTTTTACATTTATTACAAAGTCATCAATCTTTGGTCCAAAGTGTATGAAAACAAACTCAGATATTATTTAGATATGATTCTCCAGCATAAACACTATTATATTGTTGTTAAAACTTAAAAAATAATAATAGTAACAATAATTTTCAAGAAGAATCTAATTATTAAAAAGTAATATTTTACAAAATATTAAAGATTTTTGTTGGCACTAAGCTGTTGCTCATGTTGGATGTAATAGGATCCGAAGAGAGGGATCCAAAGCAGAGAGAGAGAGAGAGAGAGAGACAGGATCACTCTCTAGTTTAGGCCAGACTAGTGTGAGAGCAACTGTTTAAATACATCTGTGTCAGCCATACGGAGGCAGTCTACCGACGGTCTTGCAGCAGCGCTCATACAGCAGACCCAACGCGTCATCAACCTTTCTCTTTACCTCTCACTTCCATTTTATATATTTTAGTGGTAAAGTCCAGGCAGTTTGTGCTATTATTTTTCTATTATACAGTGTTCAGCTTTACTTCTAGTTTATTTATCTATCTCACCCAAATTCACTTCTTCTCAAACCTATTATATTGAAATAGTTTCAATTGTAACTAAGTGTAAGGTTTAAGGTCAATAACTAGAAGAGGTAGTGGGAGGTTTGCCGTATTTGCGAATGTGGTTGATTTTTGACGTTTACCAGACCTCGGGGTAATAGCACCGAGAAAGCATTTTATTGAAGAGATTAGTAAGGTGAAATATGTCTTTACATTTTTTTTATTTTAGTAGTATGTTAGAAATTCTATTTGAGCATGGAGAAGTCTTATTTCTCCTGGAGCGGATTACAGCGTTTGATTTCTTTAGGTGTAGTAAGTTTGCAGTCCTCGAAGAGTGAATGTTTGTATCAGATATTTTTTTAATAGTTTGGGGATATTTTGCTTGAGTGTGGGTTAGAAAGTCTAAGTCGCGATGTTAGATAAATTTTGTAGGAAGAAATAATCTAGAAGAATTTATTTTAGTATAAGGAATTTAGATGGCTTTTAATCTTTTTTTTTTTTTTTAACTGTATACAATGTACAGCGAGCAAAAGTTATGTGGGGATTCTTTTGGAGGACATGTTGTGGATCAGAGGATTATGGTAATAATTTAATTTTGAATGGAATTTTCTATAACGAGATTGGGCCAGCTCTGAGATGAATGGAATGTTTTAGGTCGTAGTGGATTGTGTGCTTGGAGACGTAAAAGGAAGCATTAACTTTACTGTTTTCGGGATCTTAGATTTATAGGGTTAAGTGTAGTGGGTTAAAGTTGGATATTGATTGTTGGGTCCCATGCTACAACTAGTTATCAACAATTTGACATGATCGGAATACTTTCTCTTACTTTATGAATAAAAAAATATATTTTGGAGGGGCCCTCACTTTAGTGAAACAAAAACTCCTCACGTATTAACTACAAATTTGGTTCACCCAGAAAGCATTTTGTTTCGAATAATTTACACAGTCTTTCATATGCTATGTACTTTACATAAATAGTAACTAGAAGAAGATGGAGAACAATGAAACAAGAAGCGCAACTTGGAAATACATAATACTATACAGATTTAAATATTTTTTTCCCGAACATTAGTAGATTGTTGTAGGGGATTATCGCATTGCAACCTGAAAGATCTATTGTGCTCCCCAGAGCATTCTGCAATGCACAGCCGGCCTCAAAAGCAGCGTTCTCTAGCTAGAGACAACACTGCCCATCATCGGACAGTGAGTTGTAGAGGCTTCTAGGAAGAAAAAATCTAAGGGTAGCATGCTGGATTCGAACCCAGGACCTCCGCGTTGCTAGTCCAGCGCGCTACCACTGAGCTAATCCCTTCCTCCCTGGGCTTTCACCAAGTAACTAGGGACCCTAGTTTGTGTACTGTGTTTGTCCTTGTCTGTAAAGTGTAGAGTGTATGTAGTTTAAGTGTATTGTGTACTGTTCTGATGAAGTGCATGGAGTACTAAGCTGTGGTAACCCGTGGAGTCGCTACTCTCCAAGTAACTGCCGGCAACAGATACCCTTTGCGGTCCTTCCACGAACATTAATATAAATATAAAATTAATATAAATTAGTTCTAAAAAAAAGGTTATGAACAAAAATAAAATATAATATTAATATAATACAAATAAATATTAAGAAGAAGCATTGATAGAATTCAAAATTTTAAGAACATCAAATCCGGTAGTGCAAAGTTAACCTATACAATAATAGGTTTCTGAATTTTATGAAATGCTTACTGCACTGATAAAAAGTATTCAGGTAAGGGTACACAAGGGATCCTGGAAGCAAAGTTTTGTCAAAAATCTCAACCGGATGTAGCATTTTACTGAAGGATTTTTCTTTTCTCATAACCCCATTTTCGGTAACAGCGAATCTCAAAATATGGATTTCCCGGCAATTTCTTTCAAAATTTTTGACAAGTTAGCAATATTTCTTCTTACAGACAATTGAAATATTTTACACACAAAAGAAAAATTATCTATTTTTTTTCCAATATTTTCATTTTTTTAAAGGTAAAACACCCACTGCCCCACTCACTTCGTCTAATAAATTTAGGCGAGATAGATTAATTTTTGATAGATTTCCGATATGTTTCAAATTGTAAAGAAATAAATAAAATGATTACATTCTTTTTTTTTTCGTCTTCTTTACAATGACATTGAAATGATTTAAATTAATCGATAGTTACTCAAATTATTATTTTATTTCAAGTAATCGATATTTTATTGGCAGTCAATCATTAATAACAGGGTTTTCTATCGAAGATCAATTCCACTAAATATTATCCATTTGTTTAGAACATTTTGTGCAATTTTAACTAATATTGTACAAACTGAAATGTTTTTCAATAATAAAACTTTTATTCTATTCTGTTATTAAACCAACAATTTTCTATTATATCAGTGCTTGGGCATAATTTTTTTTTATTTAGAGTGGAAGGTAACAAATATTGTAAATTGTTTATATTGTTAATAGTTACAAATTAAAGTGTTAAGTACTTACTTGTTGTGGTGAATTTGTGGACAGCTGGTAATATATATTGCGATTATACAGTCGAGGTAAGATATATTTTGTAGCATCTTGGTTTAATGTTCCACTTAATATTCTTTTCAGATTTCTTGAACAATTTAGGATTAACATTTTGCACGTCCACTGAAAAAAAAAAAAAAAAAAGAAGAAAAAAGTAAATAAAACAAATTAAAGGGAATTTTTCTTAAGGAATAAAAGTTATTTTAAAAGGAATATAATTATGTTGGACCGTCTCTCTAAAAGTTCTGGAAAAAGAAAAAAACTTGATTTAATTCTAGGGAAACTTGTTTAGAATTAAATAAATTAAGTAACTTAAGTAAAATTTTATTCTTTATATTCCTTAAAAAACCATTCATAAAGATTTTATAGAATTATACTAATCTTTTTCACTTATTTACATTCATAACCTAAGTTTCATTAATTAATCAAGATAGGATTTGTATATATTTATTAACGTTAACTTTTTAGTGGCTTTAAGAATCTATTTCTTTGTTGGTAAGGTTTATAAAGTTTCTAAGTCAACAGTGTTTATAAGTGGTAATATTAATTCAACTTTTTCATAAGTGAATGCTTATTAAAACCGCGTAACTGTTTCAAGAGTCCAATGGTTTTTATAATAATCTTTGGACGCACTAATCCTTCTGCTTTTAATCTAATATTCCACAAAAATGAAATCATAAGAGCTCAGATTCTTGAAATATTAATTTCTAGAATATTCCTCTAATAATTAAGAAAGAACAGTTAAAAAAATTTTGTGAAATACTTTTGATTTTGCAATGAGTTTTCTTTATACACTGTGTTTATAACAGTGTTTCATAACCTATACTTGGTATTTTTACTTGTTGATTGTCTTCTGTACGTTGATTTCTTTTTTATTTTCAGTTGAAAAAGTGAAACTGTCCGAAATTCTTAAATCTGATAGTCTGTCTGTCAACCAGAAAGTATACAAAATTATGAAATTACCATATCTGTCTCTGATTAAATAATATTGATAATTGCAATCTTCTAATTAAACTGGTAATGATTGGTGTAGATGAATACGATTTATGGCTAACTCATGACTAGACGAGTTGGTTGGTGATGAATTAAAGAGTTTAACTGTTTTTTTTAAGAGTTTAAATTTGCAAATCATTTCCTTTATTCCGACTTACATCCTGAAAATATTGAAAAAAATGATTTTTCACAGCATTATTCAGTTGTTTTTAACTAGTTCAATTCTATCAAACTTTTAGGGTATGTTCACACTTGTGCGCTTTCCTCTTCATCTTCCCTTTCAACTTGCGCTTCTTCTTTCCATTTCAACATGCGTCGCGCATGCCTCTTGAGGCATTCAATTCGTTGTCCACACTTAATCATCTGTTCAGTGTGTATTTTATTAATGGATTCAGAAGCGGCATCAGCTATTTGTTGAGGTTATCTGTTTTTGAAAAGTGCACGAAATAGAAAAAAGCAGTGAGCTTTGTGGACAAAGCAGCTTTATAGAAAACGCAATATTGGACTAGTCACAGAACTTCAGCTTGACTTAGGCGTATTTCGGAATTTTACACGTATGTCGAAGGACAACTTTTACAACTTGTTAAGAATGAAAAAGCCAATCATTTCAAAGAAGAACACTCGTTTTCGAGATGCTATTCCACGTGAAATGAGGCTACTGATTACGTTAAGGTTTCTCGCTACCTGGATTCACTAACGTCTTTGGCATATTTATGTACAGTATCGAAGCAAAGCATATCTGCAATGCTACCGGAAGTCATGTCGAGATATTATTAATTAATAATAATAGTTTAATACTATCAGTTAATAATAAAATTATTATTAAAATAATAATTACAACTAATTAAATAATATTTGAATGAATTATATAAATATAACCTATATAAGTGTAAACACAGCATGTAGCGAGATTAAGAAGACGCATAATGTTGAACGAAAATTCAAGTAGTTGGATTCACGTGCGCTGTTGGTTGCGTCATGAAAACAAAGGCCCATTCAACATCCATGAGGCATGCAATAACGCATGCCTCTCGTTCATCAAACCGTGCGCTATGACGCATACCTCTGTTGAAAGAAAAGTTGCACCAGTGTGGACATACCCTTAGGCTGTTTCGTTGTTATTGGGAGCATGCGCAATGATAAGGTATGAGTTCTGTTACGGACGAATGATGATAGGTTTAATTTTGTGAGTCATCAACTAATTCCCGAATAAACTCAGATTTATTTAAACTCTTTATTATCACTTCCTAATAAGGAAAATGATGTGGCTGTTTCTTCCTGTTTGTCCGAGAATTCTGTAAATCTTTTTCCCCATAATAGTGCCTGAAAGATCTAATTCTTAATGAGGATGAATTATCTTGATTCACCAATTGCCTGTTCTGAGAGTGCGTAGCAGCACAAGAAGAATAGTCGTCATTGCCAGTACTGTCTTTCCCTTTATGTGACATAATCGGACTAGAAATAACCTATGTTGCAAGACAAAGCGTATATCTTTGAAAGGAAGATTCTCCTTCACCCCAAATATAACTTCCCCTCTGACCAACTCCGAATTTAAATATACTTTATGCAAGGGAACGGACGAGATTTGCAATCTATTCCTTGAATTACTATGTTTTCGCCTGTGTATGAATTATCTAACAGCAGAAGTAAACTTTTCAAAATATGACTGGCTAGTGCCTGTCTCGCGTAAAATATTAACTGAAACGCTGTCTATCATTTGTGGATTTTTTGAAATTTGATTTACTGACATAAACGGCTTTTTGTAACCAGTCATAACTTGGTCAGATTTTAGATCTACTTTATTAGTCTCTTTAGAGATTAGAACACTCTGGGGTTTAGTTTCTAGCCTGTCTTTATTAACTTTTATCTCGTAAACAATTTGCTATTTTATGACCTAACTGTTTGCAATAATTACAAGATAAATTCGAAGAAGGTTGCAAATTTTTCATATGTTGATTGATAATAGACATCAGGATTAGACTTAAAATTTATTATTAAACCTATTGCTGTTATTATCACGATAATTATAATAAGAATATTGGTTTTGGTTTCGGTGAATTAAACAATATTGTTCACCGCACAGTGAGCTCTTAGGAAGAAAAAATCTAAGGGCAGCACAGCTGGACTCCGAACCCGGCACATACATTTTCCCAGAGAAATGTTTCAAATAAAAGTTGTAGCTCTTTGCATGTGTAGTTCATATACCAAGTCTAAAGAAAATCGACGGAGCCATTTTTGAGAAAAAGTAAAAAAAAAACTAACTAGTAAAGTGATACTTCCGGTTGAGGAATTATGACAGATCACGTATCGTCAGATCCCATGGGGATCCCTAAACGGAATATCCAGTTTCAACTTTCTAGGGTTTTCTGTTTTTGAGCTATGCTGTTCACATACATACATACACACACAGACCATTTGCTAAAAACCACTTTTTTGGATCATGGACCTCAAAACGGATATTTCTGGTGAATAGGCAATATCGAAAATTGGACACGATTACAATACTTCCTCTTATTAGGAGTAGGAGAAAGTAAAAAAGAACGAGTTCTTTTATTTGACACCCTATACATTATAGCAAGATTTATATTTGTTCCCAAAAAACCCACGATACCCACTTTATTGATAAATTGATTTTTTCCTAACATATCAAACATGTGACATGTCACATGTCACTCGGCTTACTCGTATTGCAGTTAATACAATTATAAAATAAGACAAACTTCCTTTAAACTTAGTTGTCTTAACATAAATATAAATATGACATAAGTATTTACTTACTTACAGCAGTAATATAAAATAAAAATGATCATTTATCATATTTTAATTTACATTTACATTTTTACTATCTCTTACTCCTAGTAAAGGGAAGTATTGTAATCGTGCCAAATTTTCGATATCGATGGTTTTTTTTTAGAAAATGGTGTGTGCGTGTATGCATGTGAATAGCATAGCTTAAAAACGAAAAAACGTAGAAAGTTCTAACTTGATAATCCATTTAGATATCACCATGGGATCCGACGGTAGATCATCTGTCAAAATTCCTCAACCGGAAGTACCACTTTACTGAATGTTTTTTTTTCCCCACTATTTTGCGATTTTCTTCAAACTTATAATATCAGCTACACATACAAAAATCTACAATGTTTATTTAAAACATTTTACTGGGAAAATTCATCTAAGGAGACTTTTGGTGGAGGGGTTGGGTTAGATTTTTCCTCACCAAAGTGCTATTTCAGTTTACTATACAATTATGTAATCTAAATAATATTAATTAGAGTTAAATATGTTGTAGAAGTGCGTGTTTGAAAAAAAATCGGATAACCGGAAGTGTGCGGTTTTACTGAGAAATGTATTTCTCAGTTTTCTGATATTTTCTTCAAGACGTCTCCAACGATTTTCTTTAAACTACGTATGTGAACTACTCATATAAAGAGCTACAACTTCTATTTGTAATATTTCTCCTGGTAAAGTCATTTAAGGGGGCTTCTAGTGAAGGGGTAGGATTATGTTTTTCTCTAAAGTGCAATAAGAATATTGGTTTTGGTTTCGGTGAATTTGGTTTCCATTTTATTTTCCCATAGCTGATTATACATACAAACAAAATTAATTATAAATTAATAGATGGCCAAAATTCCGAGTTTCAAGAAAATTAATAAACCGGAAGTGCGCTTTTACTGAACGATTTTTTTCAGTTTTCAACGAATTTCATTAAATTTGGTACACTAACTATAAAATTTGTCAAATACTATTTTGAAACTGATGTAAGAGAAATTTGTATGAGTGTATCACACCAGATTTTCAATTTTAATTTTTTTTTTAATAAATTTTAATTTAACTTTAAAAAAAAAAAATAAAATAAAATAAACAAATAATATCTAATGAAGTAAAAAAAAATTAATAAGCGTAAAATCAACTTAAACAATGAACTTTTATCTATAAAATATCTGAATCTTAGTGGTTTTTTGTGTGTGTATCATTCTTAAGAATTTCCTGTTTTTTCTACAAGTCTCCCTCATTTTCCATTATCATATCATATGATTTCTTTCTGGTATTATCATGTTTCCCTTTTATTTTGCCAGACGTCTAGCTTTTAGCTTTGTGAACCATTACTTCTTTTCCTTCTTATAGCATCACAACTATTACTTCCCCCTCTTTTATAAATAAATCTTTTGTAATGCTTGCCTTTATTATGGGATTCTCTCTTATTCCTTTAAGGCGTTGTACTACAGGATTATAGGGCAACAGTTCTCAGTATTTTACTATGTCGAATTAGACCGACGTGAGGGGGGAATTTTTTGATCGACCATATCTCTGTACCCACTGGAATATAAGAATAATGGCCTGAAGTCATGTAAAAAGAGGCAGTGGGGATGGTGTGAATGATCGTGATACACGATATTGTGATCATGTCAAATTTTTGAAATTGAGTTTTCAACGGAAAAATGCATGAAGTCCCTTGAGGTTGCAAAAAATATGAATAGGATAAAGCTAGGAGAGATGGCGCACATTTCAAAGTTATGCTCTGAATCAAAAATATAGGAGATATATTAAAGAGGTAGTGCTTATAAAGCATATATCAACTACTATTATCTACAGAAAAATCTTATTTTTCAAAATAAAGACCCCTCATACGTGAAGGTAATATGATTGATCGACATGAAACTTGGTAAACACTATATCTATGAGCCCAACTTTAACGACAGCAGGAAATCTATCATTTCAGTTGCAATTAACATAGTATATATATAAAAAAAAAAATTACTAAGCGTTATCAGGTATTCACCAGATATAGCTTGCGCGTATAAATGTTCCGTAGAACACAGAAGAACACACAAAATAACTGAAGAATTTTGCAATACGTTCGCTTCTGATCTCTCTACTCCTGGACTAACTTCCATGACGCCACATGGTGGCAAACAAGAAAGGCAAAGCCTGCGTCTTCTCTCCTAACCCCGTCATCTCTCCTAGCTTTACCCTATGGCCGGTATGTTTTGTGTCTGTGTGAGAGTATCTGTTTGTGTTTTAACAAAATATCTCAAAAAATGAAAAATTGCAAGAAAGTTAATATTCCGTGTAAGTACTCCCTCTTCATCTATTACAAAATTTCATCCGAAATTCATCAACCGGGAATTCGACTTTATTGAGTGGGAGATAGTGTATATGTACAGCCAAGCGCTAGCCCATATAGGGCAACAGTTTTTACAACAGTTTACGACTAGTTAAGAACAAGTCAGCATCCTTCTACTATCTTTCTCATCATTCAGTCTATATCTCTCGTTATCTAACTTCTACAAACTTGTAAAGTCCTTACATTTTTGTGTTTCTCTTTCATCATACTGTGTTCAGCATTTATTTTAGCTTATTTCTCATGAATCCTCTCCTTCTCATATCCATTATACTGAGCGATTTTTTTTTCTTTTCAGTTTTACGCGATTCTCTTGAAATCGGCTCCAGCAGTATTCTTTAAACATCCAATATTATCTATACACATAAATATCAATCACTTATATTTTAAATATTTCCTCCAGAAAATTGATTTTAAAGGGTGTTCTGAGGGGATAGTAGCGTTATGCTTCCCGAATGTACAGGGTAATATAGATATAGAGAAAAATCACTTTTAATTACTTTCTCTTACTCCTAGTAAGAGGAAGTATTGTAATCGTGCCAAAATTTTCGATATCGAGTTCTCACCGGAAATATCCGTTTTGTGCTCCCCTGGGTCAAAAAAAGAGGTTTTTAGAAAATGGTCTATGTGTGTGAGTGTGTGTGAACAGCATAGCTCAAAAACGAAAACCCGTAAAAAGTTGAAACTTAAGATTCCCCGTTTAGGTACAACCATGGGATCTGACAGTACGTTATCTGTCGAAATTCCTCAACCGGAAGTACCATTTTACTAGGTTTTTTTTTTTTTTAAACTTTTTTGCAATTTTCTCAAAAATGACTACGACGATTTTCTTTAAACTTGGTATATCAACTGCCCATACAAAGAGTTACAACTTTTATTGGAAACATTTCTCCGGGAAAATTTTTGTGGGTGATTCAACCCATTTAAGGGCACTTTTGGAGGAGGTGTGAGGTTAGGTTTTTATCTAAAGTGTTATTTCAGTTTATTAGACGTCTGTCATCTAAATAATGTTAATTAGAATTAAATATGTTGTTGAAATTTCGAGTTTGAAAAAAATCGGATAACCGGAAGTGCGTTTACATTACCACTTTACTCAATGATTTTTTTTTCACTTTTTCGCGATTTTCTCAAAAATGGTTCCGTTGATTTTCTTGTAACATCTTATATAAACTAAAGATACAATGATCTACAACTTTTGTTTACAACATTTCTCTGGGAAAATTCATTTAAGGGCACTTTTAAGGGGGTGAGGATGGGTTATGTTTTTCTCTAAAGTGCTATCATAGTTGATTATACAATTCCATCATCCAAACAAAATTAATTAGAAATAAATAGATGGCCAAAATCTCGAGTTTCATGAAAATTAGTAAACCGGAAGTGCGCTTTTACTGAACAGTTTTTTCAGTTTTCGACAAATTTCATTAAATTTGGTACACAAACTATTAAATTTTTCAATTATAATTTTGAGAACTGAAGTAAGAGAAAGTTGTGTGAGAATTTGACACCAGATTTTTTTTATTTTGTAAATAATATTCATAATTCCCCTCCCCCCTCTTAACCCTTTTTTTATGTTTATACCGAAAGTAGTTTCAAGAGCATCCATTTTATAATTTAAATCCACAGTCTATTTCTTACTCTAACCAATAATTGAATTTTGCAATGTATCTAGATTTTTCAAGCAATAAGCTATAACGCTTCTTCTTATTGTAATTTATATTAGTTTAATTCAACTAACAATTTAGTTCGATTCTTTTTTTTATATTGCGAGAAACTAGATTTTGAATGAATTAGCCATCTTTATAGTACTCTCTCAATACTTTGTGGACTACGCCACCTACATAAAATTTTTTTGAGTGATAAAAAATGAATTTTATTTTCTTCCATTACTATAAACGGTCACATACAAAATGGCGGACTTACAACGGATATTGCATTTATCGTATTCGATTTTGCCTTCTTTTTTAACAATAGAATAAAAATTCTGAGTTTTTTTTCTATATAGCTCACATTAATTATATAAAAAAATAAATATTATGTTATAAATAAATGGATTTTTGCGGTTTTTTTTATAAAAATTTTTTATTGCACTCTTTGATAATTTATAAAATATCTACGAAAGAAAAATTAGTAAAAAAATTCTAAACTAGATTTGTCATATAAGTAATTAACCAATCGCAGCGTAGAAGGAAAGGTATCCAACGTGGGCGTGGTCAACATGATAATTCTAAATTTGTGATTGGTTAATCAGCCTCTAACATGCACCCACATTTCTGGAAGTCTTAAAAATCATTTTAAAGTTGATCCCTATCCATATTCACTCTGATATAAGGTTGATCTCACGCTGAGTATGAGATCAGCCTTATAACGAACAATATATAGTAATCACTACTGAATTAAAGCCACAAAAATATTTAAAGATAATAAAAAATAAACTTAACGTATAAAATTTTAAAAACAATTATATATCCAAAAATTTTAACAACTTCATTATTTTAAATAATTCGAAAAATAAAAATAATAATTGCTTAATAAATAAAGAACGAAACCAAACTACTGGTTCAACATTTTACAATAATATCAATTTTTAATAATGATAAGGAATATGTCGAAACGTCAACATCGGGGGGAAAAAAATATATGAATTAAACGTCATTGAGGGTAAAATCTACTGGCTTAAATATTTGAAACTACATAAATAACATTTCTATAAAAATTAGCCTATCTCAACTGAAGACATTAACGAATTTTTATATTTTTATTTTCCATATTATTATTATTGCATTACTATCCCCCCTAAAGTTATTAAATAATTTTATAAATATATAATTTTTAAATGATTTATTACTTTAGCAGATATGATATAATGATAGAAGTTGCATTGTTAGCTTTTTTAATGTATTTTATGTTATGTTGTTGCTAAAAATGTTGGTTTTAGCCTGTTTATTGTTCCACAATTTTCAAACATATTAGGCAATAAATATATTGACCTTCTTCTCTCATTCCGTCAGAAGAAAAGAAGTAGGTTAAACCAAACTTTAATCTAATGATTACTACAATTATTTCAATTTGTTTATATTTCAGGTAAAGATGAGCGATATAAAGGATATTTTAGAGATCGAACGACATCAAGGCCAAGATATAACTAAGGAATCCATAGTTGGGCCCGAAAGGAAATGTAGAAAACTTTTAGGGACAGGAAAAGCTTCAAGAAAACCAGAAGGAATGGCTAGAGAAGTGTTTGCACTTCTCTATAATGATAAACAGAATCTACCACCGTTATTTCCAAGTGACACTGAAGGAGGTTATAAAAATACTAAAGCAAATCTTAGTATGAAAAAAGTGCGCCCTTGGAAATGGACACCATTTACCAATCCAGCTAGAACTGATGATGCTGTATTCCATCATTGGCAAAGAGAATGTGACGAAGGTAAAGACTACCCGTTTGCTCAGTTCAATAAAAAATTACAGATCCCGACATATTCAGATTCAGAATATGCTTGCTATTTAGCCAATGATTCATGGTCCAGAGCGGAAACTGATCATCTCTTTGATTTATGCCAGAGATTTGATCTTAGATTTGGGGTAATGGCTGATAGATGGGATTTAACAAAATTCAATAAAAGAAGTATTGAAGATTTAAAAGAAAGATATTATGAAATTTGCTCAACACTTGCTAAAATTAAGACCGGCGATGGATTAACACCAGAAATGAAAAATTATTTCTTCGATGCAGCTCATGAAAGGAAAAGAAAGGAACAATTGGCCAAGTTATACAACCGTACAAAAGAACAAGTGGAAGAAGAACAAATGTTGCTTAGTGAATTGCGTAAAATTGAAGCTCGTAAAAGGGAACGTGATAAGAAAACTCAAGATCTCCATAAGTTGATTAATGCGGCAGATTGTCAAGCAGCGGAAACAAAACGAGCTGGGAGAATTCCAAAAAGAAAATTAGCACCATCTTCCAGGCCAAGAGTGGATAGTGCTTGTGGTGAAATGAGTATTAAATTTCCCGATTTAAAAGGAAGTGGTGTCTACTTAAGGTCTCTCCGTATGAAATTACCAGCGAATATTGGACAAAAGAAAATAAAAGCTATTGAACAATTACTTATTGAAATGAATATTGACTGTAATCCATTACCAGCGGAAGAAATCTGTCAACAATTTAATGAACTACGATGTGATTTATTACTTCTTCACGAGCTACGAACAGCGATGGCTTCATGTCAGTTTGAACTTCAGTCACTGAGACATCAATTTGAAGCAAACCATCCAGGGAAGGTATTATTTATTTATATAACTGTATAAAATTATAAATAAGATTTAACCCTACCTTCTTTTATGTATGGTTGTTTTGATATTTATTCCCAATATTTATTAGAATTTAATTGTTAACAGAATACGAGGGTGAATCAAACAGCAAAGGCAAAATATATACTTAAACTTTATTTATTTTGAACAAATGGACATAACACTTTTTTACATAATTCCCATCAGGGTGATGCGCTTTTTATATCGTTTCAAAAGCTTCTTCAAAAGCTTTTCGGCTGCATTTAAGAGAACTGTGACGTCACGCATGGACATTCGACCGGGCGAGATGGGCGCAATCAGGACTGTAAGCGGATGTTGTAGAAGAAGAAATCCAAGTCCTTGCACTGTCAATGTTGTTGCGCTGAGATATGAGGGTGAGCGTAGCGGTAATGCAACGAGACTCTTTTTTTGATAACATGCTTTTCTTTTGCTTCGAATTGCGAGTTTCACTCTTTCTCACCTAAGCACGGACAGTATGTTGCGCTGTTAACCGATTGCTCAAGTTCCTGTAAATACGCTAGAAGAGATTCTCCATATCCCAAAACAGAACCAACATGATCTTCTTAGCAGACAGCTAGCGTTTGAATTTTTACTTTACTTGAAAAGAAGAATCGGTCTACTACAAAGCTTTATCTCTCTTGTTCTCCGGTTCGAAGTAGTAGATTCATAGCTCGTCCGTTGGTAACATTTCTCTTGAAAACACTGAATCTTCTTTATAGTATTTACAGGAATTGAGTCTTAGTCTTCACATGCTTGTGCAATAGCTGTTTTAGGAAACTGTATGGTGCAGATCTATACTGGATGTCCAAATGTGTAGCCGGTTTGTCATTACACTTGTTCTTCCTACTTTAAACTTTTCCATCCACTCATCCAAACCTTTCGTTATTTTATTGTGCCTAACATTTCCATTTTGAGTGACCATTCAGCGATGAATTTCTGTAGGTTCCACTCCCTCTACTAGAGCTCTCGTGTCGCACTTTGCAAGCTTTTTCCCCATTGTGGCTACCACATAATTTAAAAATTATCATTACTTTATTACTCGTTGTTGTTGTGGTTGGTTCCGCAGAGCTGGAAAGCATCAGAGACATTTTCCATGGTAGCCTGCTTCATTTTGTGGTAATCGACCGGTTTCGGGCGTTCCGTATCTTCAGGATGCGTTTGTCAAACAGTGTGATAACACAGACTTATACAGTGTGTATAAATTACGTACAAATATATGTATGAATGTATAAAATACACAGTGTATAAACTGAATTTGCTCTGTGCAAGCTTGTGTTATCACACTGTCTGACAAACGCATCCTGAAGATGGGCGAACGCCCGAAACCGGTCGATGACCACAAAATGAAGCAGGCTACCACGGAAAATGTCTCTGATACTTTATTACTCACCACCTTACAATTGGTTTACTATGAAAATGTTAAAGTACGCAAGAGAAACTGTTACAAAGGTAAAAGATAAGGTAAAGACGATCTCCTAGCAGATATTTACGTTTATTGAAGTGAAAAAAAAGAAAAGATTTTAGAGTTTTGATATCGATTATTCTTACAAGTTATTTATTCATTTTTTTTAAGCGTCAGGATCTGGGTGTCATTGGCTTGGAACCATCTCAAGACACTGCTGGCCTTTAGGCTGGGCAATGTTCTCTCGTACAATGCCTACAGCCGGATAGAGAGTTGAAAAGAATCACGCATCCAGTTGGCGAGATGGATAAATATTTTATAAAGTATACAATTGTATAGAATGTGTAGGTCCCGGGGCAGAATAGGCCTACGGTATTCCCTGCCTGTCATAGGAGGCGACTAAAAGGGAGACCCTGCACTGGAAATGACGTATTTGTAATAAAACATGCGGACATTAAAATCTAGAAGTATTTTCTGAACTACTTGCATCTAGAAACAGAATCGGGGGATCCTTTCTCACAGCCGAGAAAGGATACTTACTCCCTTTGGCGTTGGTCTGTGGACGCCCACCCTTCGGGGTATAATCAGCCTCTGGCTCTCCAGTTTGGGGATTCTCTCCCCCAACCCATCCTGATCCTTTCCCCTTGTAGGGTTGCCTGTAAGTATTCTGTGTTACTGATACCCCTGTACTTGAGGCAATGGACAGGAATCAGTAGATGGATTTGGTGGTATACATCGGGCGTGCGATCAGTCAGTTGAAATACTGAACTACGGGCGCAAGCCACTATCCGAGCCAATTGCTCGCAATTGTGGTAGGATTCGTAGTGGTCGTGGTTTAAACAGCAGCTCCAAGGACTGCGGTCATGAGTTGAGCGGGAGGAGACTCGCTGTATAAAATAAACCCCGTAACCAGCCCGTAAGCTGGTAGCGCATTTGCAGGGCGCATCAGCAGAGCCTGCTAGAGTTTGCCTTTTCTAGCTTCTGGGAGTGAAGTGTGACCTTAGGGTATCACGGAGCGCGCTGGTTGAACGTCAACCTGCCCTTAAATGGGTCAAGCGGGGGGGTGCCAGGGTTCGGTACTTCTGCTATGGTCGGGCATAGCACTAAACGATCCTTCCATAGTGGTGACATCCTTCTCTTCTTTAACAATCCTGTTGCTTGCAACAGGGGACCTATACCCCACGAGGGCAGGCACGGTCTTTAAAAATCCCTCAATACCGTAAGGGAATGGGATAAAAAGAGAAAATGTCACTTAATTACCTTTGTTCAAATTTTGACATTTTAAAAAAGGTCATTTTATATATACGAGTGTTAGCTTACACTGCAGTGAATGATGGGTAACTCGGAGATTATGTCAAAAGATACTACTTGTTTCCAACCATGAGGAGATATATAGTCATATTAGCTCTTGTATTCAATGTATGTTGAATAAAACTCCAGCTGGGAAGAAAAAGGGAGAACTTTATCCTATTCTCCCAGGACAACGACCGTTTAGTGTGGTGTGTATGGATAATTTAGGACCGTTTCCCCGTAACAAAAATGGAAATCAACATTTGTTGGTTATCACCGAAAATCTAACCATATTCACCAAGCTATGCCCAGTTAAAGATGTGAAAGCCGCAACGACGTTAAGACATCTGAAGAAAGTGGTGACGGAGAGGGGTATACCCAAAATGGTAGTGATCGACCGAGATGCCGCGTTCACTAGTCATACATTTGAGGACTACTGCCGAGGACATGGAATAAAGCATAATGTCATATCAATTAGACACCTAAGAGCAAATGGAATGGTGGAAAGGGTGAACAAAACCGTATTGCCAACGATCAAGTCATTAATTGAGATAGAAGACGGAACTGATTGGGATAACCGTATGTCAGAGTGCGAGCAAGCTCTTAATTCAGGTGTGAACAGGAAGCGCTGTATGGCTACCAACCAAGGTTCGTAGGCTTGGATACAAGTCTAGGAGAATTTGTAAATCAAATTATGAGACAAGGAGAGATATGGCAGGAAATGTTAGCAAAGCAGAAGAAAATGAAGTTAGCGTTCAACGCTAGGATTTGCTCAAAGCACACTCATTCGAAGTAGGGGATTTGGTGTTCATTCTACGAGTGGCACTACATACCGGCGAACCTACTAAGACACAACCTCGTTATAAAGGACCGATAGTGGTAACCGCAATTCGTGGTAAGGATTCGTACACTGTGAGTGTTTTGGAGGAGAAAGAAGGAAAACGTTTCGCTTTTCGTCAGTCCATGTGAATAATATGAAACTGTGGCGATCAGGTAATGGAGGGGTTAGACAGAGTGTGGGTTTTGTTGGATTTGAGTACTGTGTGATGAAGTACTGTGTGTTACTTATATTGATATTTTATTAACAACATTAATAAACATTTTGGTTAATAGTGACTATTGTTTGTTTTTATTTAATCACCTACATGAGTGTAAATAACAGGAATAAGAAAAAGTTTTGTGAGTGTTTTACACCAGATTTTTTTGTCAAGAATGAAGACGCCCCAAAATATACGTATCTGGTTGAAATGATGTTTAGTAAAA